>DWAV01000585.1:0-18189 GCA_018231305.1 Noctuana lactifera
TTTCTCGTTCGTTTATTAGTGCCACCAATGATCATAGACAACATGACCTCCACGGATATGGTTGTGCGTGAGGGCACAAATGTCACCATGGTGTGCAGAGCAACCGGGTATCCTGAACCCTACGTCATGTGGCGACGAGAAGACGGACAGGAATTCAACTGCAATGGTGAATCTGGTACGTAAAATTTTCCGACTTTGTGTAAACTGCCCAAAAATTCTTTCCCTCCCTACTTTTATCTTTTAAAGAAAACCAATTTTTCAGACAATTCTGTAGCGAGAATTCGACGCAATCAAATCCGATCAAAACATTTACCTCCAGGCAAAATGAAATAGACAAAAAGAAAAGACTTTGGAACTCAAAGGCACAGCTCGAGAATTACGTGAAAGGATCGACGTGGTACTTGAGTGCCTCGAGTTCAAACCATGGATTATCGACGAATAAGTCGAAGCAAAGCCAATATTTTTTACGTATTCTCTCGCTATCGACGTGATTCAGTCTTCATTCAGCCAAGGAACAAATTTTACTTCATTTCGAGTTTAAGCAAATGCGAGAGTAGGTACCTACAATAATGGTTCGGGCGACGGCCGCTCCGTGAAATGACAACTTGAACCAATTGTTTCGTACAATACAACCAAATTGTACAATCCTCGCATAGCAGAAATATTTATAAGATTGAAACGTGAATTGAATACATAACTTTACAATAGCAAACAGGCATTTTCTTATCTCTTGTATAGTGAACTGTAGATAGGTGCGAGTACTAACGAGTCTTGTAACTTTTTGATAGTCGTAAGAAAATCTTGATTTTATTACTTGTAATTAGTGTTGTATTTCCATGACTTTTGAATGGATGGGACAGTAATTGAACATTTTGCACTCATAACAAAATACAAGGTACTAGATAGTATATCTATGGTAATTATGGGTTATTAGGTATGTTTAAAGATAATTATTAGATATTTTTGGGACACTAATGTATCTATTATTTTTTACATGCTAAACTTAATTGATGAAACGTGTTTTTTTGTTACAGTGAATGTAGTGGACGGTGAAAATTTAACGATATCCAAAGTATCTCGACTTCATATGGGTGCGTATTTATGTATAGCTTCTAACGGGGTTCCACCATCCATAAGCAAACGGGTACATCTCATGGTGCAATGTAAGTAAAGTTATTTATTTTTATTTAACAAAAAGTTCGTTCGGCATTCATTTTCTAAAGACAGGAACATCAGATTATTCTAAAGACAGGAACATCATTAAGTTTTTTGTTATGACCTATTTCCGTACAAATGCGCAGAACGTAAAATTTTGCTGAAAACCGTATTAAAGCATCCCCTCTTTTACCAAGTTATACGCAAACAAGTCACTTAAAAACTTATTTAAATAAGTATATTTGTATACCAAACATAAAAAACACCTAGGTATAAAAGCGATGAAGTATATCTACTCGTACAATTATAACTTTAATGCTACCATCATAATAAGTTATCATAGGATCACCACTGGCATTTTATTAATTTACTTAATTTGTTTCATATTTGTAAAAAAAGTACTAGAAAAAGTATTAAAAATAAAAAGTAACAAAAGTTCTTTTCAAAACATATGTGATAAAAATAAGGTAGAGTTCCCAAAATTGTCCCGTATCACTTACCCATCTAGCATGAAGAAAACGCCGGCACATTTCTCTCGCCCTGTTAACTTGGCCTCAAATTCTTCTGTTCGTAAGTACGTGAGCATTTTCACGTCGTTTCCTTTCGGCGGGAGTCAGCGTTCAGAAATATTATTTTTCTCGAGGCGGGAGTCGTTAACGAGTATTTACGAGGACACGGCGTCTCTACCTGACGGCGCCTTCCGCCGGATCGGTCGTAATTGCGCCCAATTAGAGCATTATGCTGACGTGAATACGGCACGGACGCGATAATGGCGATACTATCTGTTCTCCGCCACCGCGCACTCCGCCGCTCCTCCGTTCTCGCCCCAAAGCCAATGAGACGATTTTCTTGCCCCTAATTCACATACCGTATCTTAGCGCCTATACAGCTCTCTTCATTTCTTATAAGATACGTAAAATGTTCACGTAACTTTCACTCGATTAACCAACAACACTTCCTTATGAATTCTCTGCCACTTTCTGTTATATTATACAGAGGAAATAAATGTCTCCTAAACGTTGTGACGATTTAAAATACTGAAATAGATTATTTTCGCGTTTATACTCATGCAGAAAATGTGTAGATATTAATTACACGTGGTTGAAAGAATATACATATTGAAAGAATATTCTTCATTTATTTCTGGTTGTAATCGGATTGGTAATATGTATGTAGCCACGAAATTTGAAAATTTAATTTGGTTGTTTTCTGTCGTTCATTTTATCAATTATTTCATTACTAATTAACACGCTCACCTATAGTTCCACCGATGTTATCGATCCCAAATCAATTGGAAGCCGCCTATGTGGGGCAGGACGTGACATTGGAGTGTCACACAGAAGCATACCCTTCCTCTATTAACTACTGGACGACTGATAGGGGAGACATGATTATATCAGGTTGGTGTTGTATACTATTCTTATTTGAGGTCATTTACTCTTCCGATTTTAATATATAGTTTACTTTTATTGATGGTAAATGCTTATTTTTATGTCACTACTTTCAACACATTTTAATCTAAACTTCTTAAAATGTTGTGATGACTACATTATGATTTTTTAGGTAAAAAATACATAACAGACTTGATCGATGACGGGTACAGCCGGAAGATGAAACTAACGATAAAGAAAGTGTCCTCAAATGATTTTTCATCGTATCGCTGCGTGGCAAAGAATTCCCTGGGTGAGACGGACGGTATTATCCGACTAGATGGTACGTAACAATGTGTAAGTAGAGATATAAAAAGATTACTGATCATACTGTTTGATCATACTCCTCAAAATACATTTCTGTATGAAAATAAATTAGTTACTTTAAATCGGAATTTCAGTGTGTCGATAGTTTCAAATTCTTACTTCATACAAGATACTTTAATTTAAATTTTCTAATAAATTTTAAATACACTCGTGAATATTATAGGTTGCCAAAGGCCACCTACTTTCGGCTAAAACCTTTAGTCATACATTTTTTGCCTTGGTTTTGAGAAATAACTTAAGTTTTTTAAACATTACTTAAGTTAAACCATTTCAACAGAAATTCCTGCCCCGTCTACTACGAGCACAACAGTAAATTACGTTCCAACGTTTCCGCAGAGAAAAAAAGGTACTCATGACTAATATAATCATTAATGTAATACACTCATTATGTATTCTTAGCTTGATTCAATGGATTCTTGATACTGAATAAAGCACTGAAATAATTAACCATGAAACAAGTCGAGAGTTTCACATGATCCCCTTCACTACCGAAGGGTTCGACAATTTCTGTGTTAATTTTTCATGTTCATCTGGAACGGAAAATTTTGAAATTCAATTTAGCCACGGAAACTGCGATTAGAAAGGCAAAATCAGTCAAAAGTTTTGTTGCCCCACGTGCCTTTTATATACATTCATCGTCCTCCTGTAGGCTCTGATGGAGAAAGGTCGATGGCAGATTTTGTATTTATTGGTTTCACCGCCGTAGCCCAATGCTTCCGTACAATTGGGTCGTTAGTAATATTATTGTGGGTAAAGCGATTTTGTTTGCTCTTTGACTTTCAGTGTACGCCCTTATTGTTACAGATTTGGGTTTTCCTTCACATTCTTTTTGACGCTTATATTGAATTGACTTGACAGCTTACGTTTTTCATTCTAAAGCTTCTCAATGTTAACCATATTTTCCGCCGTTTATTAACACCAAAATGTATTCGGCAGGTAAATATAAAAATCGTTGGCGTGATACCTCTGCGGAAAACAGGGTTATTGGAGATTATGAGCTTGAAGAGTGGAAAGATGTGGGTAAGTAAACTCTTTGTGCAAAGATTTTCTTGCTTATATATACATAGGTAGGTACGCAAGTGATGTTAAATAGGACTACATTAGATTAGATGCATTAGGAGTAAAGAAATAACTATGTTTAAGACTTAGGTATGTAAGTAATCTAATCACAAAAAATCTAAATTTTTTAAAATTCTAACAGGATAGGGATAAAAAGGTTTCTATAACGAGTAATTTTACTTACCTTCAAGTTGCCTTATGACTAAGGATTTACGAAGAACCCTATGGGATAGTTAAACACTTTGTATATCTGTGCAGAAATCATCCTCAAGCAAGCTTCAATACCGCTGGTACATAATATATAGTGGTTTGTACTCGGAACTATAAACGAAATTGGAAAAGCATTTAAGTACAAAAACTATATAGGATGCCCAAAAATAATTTAAAGTTATATCCTTAAATTCTACTTTGAACATGCACCTTCATTAGATACTTCTAGAGAAAAGCAATTCCGTGCTAAAATTACTCGAACAATTCCGGTATGACCAACTTTCATAGGTATCTTTTTAGGTTGCTCGAGAGAAAAATACCTACACATCTTTATAATGAAGGCAGACTATACTTTTATAGAATATAAAAAAACTTTTTTGTTAAAGGAAACAATACATCGTTCCGCGTTGTAATAATTAAGATATAGACTGATTTACGAGTAGAATCTTGCCGAGAATTTTCATTATAGAGGCAACGTTTAATTTTTCATTGATTCAATTAAATTGGGAGGTATCAAGAATTATTTTAATAAGATCAAATCATTTGAAATCATTGAATTCAATCATTATGCAAATATGGGTAAGTGGAAAGAAAATATTTAGGTAGATTTAAGCATATTTTTCGAATGAAAATAATTTTACCTGTACTAACTAAATGTGTACATACATTTATTACATACACGTATTTACACTTAACAGTTTTATTTCTGAATATTTTGACAATATTTTTTAAAAATATTGTACATATTAAAATACACACTAGGCCGAACATAATTTTCTTCACATACATTCACGTATGAATGTTGAGGTTTCATTTCATCTCAATTATTTCTTGAGAAAATAAAATGTGTTGGCATACATTTATTCTTTCGCAGCCGTCCTCCATTCCTATACTTGCACAATTGTTCTCGTCGTTCGTTATAATTAAGACTCGACTGTCTAGCAAAACTTGTCTGTCATCAGTGCGGACAATGGTTTGCGTTGCAAAGATTATTTTAATCAACTGATAGGATTTGATTTAAGAATAAAAAGAACTTGAGATATTTTTAATTTTTCAATAATTAAGTAATTTCTCAATAGGTATGAATGTATTAAAATTGAACATTAATGTAATTAATACGAACTGCATTCTACCGTTTAGCTTGGCTCCCAGTGTAAGATAGATTGATAGGACCGAAATATAATTATGTATGCTACGCGTAGTGCTTGGTCGCTTGTCGCAGTTAATAAGCGGTAAACTGATTGCAATCAGAAAGGGATTCACCGCTACATTCTGTTTGCAGATACACTGAAATTTTTGAAAGTACAGACCAATACAGTAAGATTATGTACTCAAAAATATTTTACTTAATTATTTTTCGTGATTTAATGATACTTATAGCACCTACGTTTTAATTTGTTCAATTATTATCATTTAAACTATTCATTAAGTCTCTATAAAAAAAACATCAAAACATTTGTAATAACATAAATAATGGTTTGAACTTCATGTGTTAATTATCTAAAAATCTGATAATACATTTTTATTTACTTCTCGCTTTATTTAGATTACGAGTCAACGCAGTCATCATGTTCTGACGTCATCAAGGGCATGTCCCACATCGTTTTGGCGGCGGTCCTGATCAGCAGCTGACAAGTAGAAATGACAGCGAGATCCCGGACATTATTATAGTGCCAAGACGCCAAAAGAAGGCAACGAACAAGTTTTGCTAAATGTAATGAGTAGACTAGCTTTGTAATTATAAAACTCGAGACTATAGTCAAAATTGTTGTGGTGAATGTGATAATGGTAAATTAGATCAAAAGATTTCAACGCGGGGAAAAGGTAAATTATTTTTGTTCCATGATAGCTAATAGAACCTATTGATATTATCAATCTTTTTGAAACATCGCTATCAAAATATTGTAAGTCCTTAGTACTAGTACCAATTAGTTTTCTACCTACATATCAGGAATATAAGATATTCTTTATTTTTCATCTTATAAAACGTATCAAAATTAAATTTAAACAGTGATCTAAAATGATAGTTAGGTATGTAGGTAGGTACTTCTTATTATAATTATTTTCTTGTGCGTTGTTTATCATTATTACAACAACATAGTGAATAATTAACTTTATTATATCTTTCCCAAAAAATATAAAAAAGATTAGACCTTTTAACTCTACTCAAATGAAAATAGATCGGAAACATTTACGAAACGTTAGTTGGGGTGATTGTGCGATATTCTTGTTTGATAAAGGTTAATACTTGGTGTTAACTAATAGTAGCCCGAAATAGATGGATAGAACCGACAGGTTATTCACTAGATAACCTGGTTTTATTTTTTAGCACGTAGAAAAATGTCTAGTTACTAAATTACTCAGAACAAAAAATTATTTAAACTAAATAGGTATATTTTAGTTAATCAAAGGTCACAACGTCGATAAAAGGTCTCCTCTTCATTGACGTTTAAACATGTTATTTCTTTTCATAATGCATAGCACGTACTGAATTATTTCACATAAAAGTGACCCACGGAAAGCGGTTATGTTGAATTTAATGGATGCAACGCAGCGTGCTTACGTAGAAGTTGCACTTTCTGTCTGTTTCTCTTCACGACCTACGTACAGCCCAAATACATAATAATTAATTTGTATTTTGTACGTAACCTAAGCATATTTTTGTTTTGTATACATATAGAAAATAGTTACCTATAGCTGTGTACCTCGGACATCAAGTCTGTATATTTACACTATACGATCAATACACAAAAGCATTTTCAACATAGTTTAATCTTTATATAAATTTTATTGTACCTAAATCACTGTTAACGATTATATAGAAATAGTAAGTATTATGTACTATTAACGAAAGACTGATAGAGTTACGGTAAAAGTGCCATATCGTTTCATAATGTATGAGTTAGTACTTAAGTATACATTATGTATACCTATTATGTTATGTACATATAACTATTACCTACTAGATTATTAGTAACACGATGTGACGATACAGTGGAACGTGACGGCACTGACGGCATTAACACACAATAAACGATTACTCGCTATAGTGACTACCTATGCGTCCGTTTCAACCTCATAGATTTAATTATTTACAGAGGCCTTTCATTAAACTGATCTTAAGATTGAGATACCTACATCTTAAATGCAAACATAAATTTGTCGTTTAATACTTCGTTCACACGCAAGATAACATTTATTTCATAAACTTAAGCTGCAGCACTCAAATGGAGTTCAATATTAAGTTCATTTTATTAAACCGGCCTAAGTTCTAACAATATTACATATCTTATACTAAAACCGAATAGTTTATTCAATTTTCACATTAAGACTTAGTATCTTAGGTGTTTTATTTTGTTACACACAAAATACGTTAAGCATGTAAAATTGTACAGAAATACTTAAATCTAAATAAAATATATTAATATAGATTTCTTATATTTTTTATGCTAGTTTTATTACATCCGTGTAATTACACAAAACTTTTTATTATTAAAATTTTATTATTGTTCACTCACATTCATAATAATTTTAGTATTGTTATAATTTCATTATTATGATTATTATTTTTCATTAGATAGTAATTCCATTAGATAATCTTGTGTAAATAAAAGTTAATTTGTAAAAATAATCTTAGTTCTACATTGTAACATACAAATATACTCGTACTATTTGAAATAAGTTTAGTGAATAATAAAACTTAGATTTGTAAATATTTCATGAAATTCTGCAATAAAGACAATATGGCGTGCTTTGTAAAATAATGTCATAGTTTATGTAGGTGATTACGACGAAGGTTATTAAATGGATACTATCAAATTGACAAGTGTAAAAATAATGTGTAAAATTCGCAAAACTCTTTCAAAGCTTAATTTGGTAATGTTAGGCGTAGTCAGTATTTAACTACCAGTGCACACATTGTCATGGTTAAAAGCACAAAAAATACAGATAATTCAATTATCCGTTCTTAAAAACATCAGATACACCAGATAATTAATTAATATAATAAGCAAAAATGTAAACCAACTTCAAGCTGAAAAGTAATAAATAATTTAAATTGTCACGGGCTTCAGAAATTACACACCATACTGTAAAATACAATGTGTGTACTTGGTATACGACAATCTATAATTGACATAACCTCCGCTGGCTACGCGTACCAATCCCGACTCTATCAAGAACATAATTCCAATAACGTATTGTGGCTCGTGTTACATATCGTGCAAGCGATCACCGATCGAACTCTCTGTTCATACGTGCAACGTATAACCTACAAGCCCACACATGTTATAATGATAGTAGAGAAGCCGTTGCTGTTAGATGTTTCTATAAAGTTATAAATAAATGAAGTTTTTTAAGACATTTGTTTTATTGCATTATTTGTATTGTCCAATATCATAAACTTGGAATATCTAATTGATACGTGTGCAATTTTCAATAACTTCGCTTAAGATACACTACTTAGTACCTATCTTAATATCTCACTAAGCTCAAAAAATAACAAAATATTTGTACAGTCAAATTTAATACAATTTTAAGTGTTTTAGCATAAGTTTTAATCAAACCGACATGCGCTGCGATGACGCGCGCTGTATTTATTACATAAGAAGGTACACAGTTGAAGGATAACAAAAAAGAGACACTAATAACATCGTGTTACCACCCATCGCTCCGGCACGCTGCACACGCAGTGCAGCGGTGATATGTTGCGCTAAAGTCGCGCGGTGCCGCGCAAACAGGAACGTTTATAGGAAAAAGAACTGCTTCTTCAAGCGCCATAACCGCGTCTATTCGTGTCATGACTCTGTATGAATAAAGTCAAACGTAACCATGATTCTGAAACAAAGTTACATAGCAGGTACTAAATATCGATAGATATTCCTATATATATTTAAAGTTATAATGAATAACTTTTGCTATTATAAGGTTTGCAATTTAACATAAAACGTGGACACTTTGATGTTGTATATAACAAGTTTAATGATACAATAATAATCACCAAAGTTTCATAGCGTTGAGACTGCACAAACTCAAGCTAGCGCAAAATTAAATAACAAGATGCAGTTACGAGTAATTTTGAATAGAACTGCGAACTAAATAAATTAGACGACTCAGTGTTCTCGGCGCAAATTGCGCTTGTCTTGATAATTAAGAGCAAAAAAACAGGGGTAGTTTATACCTACTTAACTTTAACTATCTACCGCAAGCTAAAAAATCACACTGGCTTTCAAAAGTAATTGGATAGGCATTTTGACTGAGTGACATTCACATTAATTCTAGGATAATTACTCTGTGAAATTCAAAAAGTTTAAATATGATCTTCACATCATTCTCGCAAACAATTAACAAAGATTCGCACATCTCGTATTCCTTCGAGTATCACCAACAAACAAACTTCCTATCTTATTCGTATCTTCATCTTATTATCCGCCAGTTCTTGGAAAATATGAGATGACGCAGAACAACAATGGTCTATTGTTTCGAAAATTATCACACACTCCTCTGTAGCTTACTTTGCATAAAATAATGGACAAAACGTTACTAAAGCGGACTGTGAACAAACAGTATAACAGTATGCACTTATAACAGAGTACGAGTATTCCTCCGTAGTTATTGAGTATTGCTCTAAGTATCACTCAGGAAATGAAACTAAACTAAGTAAGAGAATAGATTTTACTCAGTTTTTTTACAATATCTGCATAAATAAAAATAAATCACTAAATGTAAAGCGTGAAGCGTTATTGTTTTGTGTTTATTTTCAGTCGAAGATTGGAAAATATTGAGTTTTGTGGTTTTTCTGGAATAATCTACCTTTTAAATGGTGATAGAATCTTTCAGATAGGTATAGTTGTTCCAGGTATTTTTTTACACGTCTAAACAAACTAACAAAATGCAATATAATACTATATAGTTAAGATAAGATTATTTAAGAAGACTATATTGATTTTATGCAAAATGCAACAAAGTTCGTGGACGTAAGCATGTCGTGCTGTATTAACCATAAACCACGCTTATTCGCTCAGCAACATTGCAAACTTTATTATAAAATGAACCATCAATTTATCGCACATGCTTATCACGCAACTATTATAAAGTATGGCCTTGTCGAAATTACGGCTTCCATATAACATAAGAACTCACAGTTCCTCCTTATTTTACCACTTAATATTAGGCTTATGTCGGCAACCGTATTCTACCGTATTCTTAGCTAGTTTAACAACACTTTGTTTTTTGTGCGAAAGTAATCTTTAATAACATTTAATATGGAGAAAGTGTCACAATATGTCGCTAAGTTATAAGGAAATAAAATACGCATCTCACGAGGGTTCAATCAAGCAAGAAACATTTCGTTTTTTATGGCCGATAACCTCACATAAAGAAAAGGTATAAAAATAATAAGGAGTCGTGAGGGAAAATAAAATAGGTATAATAATAAAACGCTAACATACACTTGAGAGAGATTAAAGTTAAAAAGGATTTCAAGTGCACCTAAGATTATTAACCGTATTAGGGTGTTGATAAAATCATGCCTACTTGAAGAGGGTCTGCCGCATATTTCTTCCAATTTGAATTTCGTGTTGCCTCCTTCAGAGCGTTCCAATCGTAAAGTATGATATCGATGACAGTTACAATTTTGTTTACAAGGATTTATCTAAAGCGAGCTGTCGCTGAACTGTAATGCGACTTTTATTGTATTCTCGACAGACGTCGATTCTTAATTTTTTCTTTTAACTCTGATATAAAAAATGCTTTATTAAACCATTTTATTACTTCTACATATTACTTTTATACAACAGGGAAATTTTAAATATTTGGGTAAACCTATACAATACCTCCGGTCGATCTATGGTATAGGTATGTATTTGGTCGCGCTGATGACGAAAAAATATTTTTATACTACTTTAATAGTATAAGACGATGTAAGTATTTCACTTTCAGCATTATAGGTTATGCAGTTCTGTACCGAACTAAATTAGACATGAATGCACTACTTGGTCAAATATCGACGCATGGGCGACTTCTAATGTTTATGTTATATCTTCTACACACTATACCGACCGACCGATACAACCGGCACCAAACTTAAAATGCCGGGACGCGGCAACGGCGCAACATAAGGATTTCCTTACGACAACGCCGTATCTCTTGTTCTATACAGCGTTATGCAAATTTTATAGATAATTTCCCAACAGTTAAAGAGGTTTACATGAATAATTAAAATATAGGATGTCCGTATTTTATGTACCTACTTATCTTGTTTAGCAGACTAATTCTCTAACGCCCTGATGTAAAGATAGTGATTTTTGTTTCTCATTACATTATGTTATCAGTAAATACATAGTATTATGTTATAAGTTAATACATAGTACTATGTTATAAGTAATGAACTCTTTACAAGAATCCCAGTATATTACAAACTCACAACATTTCAACACAGATTCCACAAAAATTTAAGCTGAGATTTCTTGCCGTTTATTTTTCTGTCGGATTTTATTAAAGAAATGATTTCATGTCCATCACGTTAATGACGAAAGCAACGCCAACATTTTATGACTTCCCACCATTAAAATAATCACTCTTTCCCTCACTGTTGTGCATTTTAAAATGACTGAACATAAACTTTTCAGTATTCCATTCACTCACAGATTGTAAAAAATTGGTCGGAAGCACAAGAACTTTCGTACTGTTAACTGAGCATAACTATTCCAAGAGTTTTCAGTACCATTACTGTATCCAAGTATCATAATTATTAAATTTACAAACACAATATTAACAAATGTACCTACACATTGGGTTTTATTATAATAATTTCCTTGTTTTGTTTTACAGTAGGTTTTTATCAAAAAAATATTTTTTTGAGATAAATAGCTTGGATTCATGTAACTGTAAGTACCTATTGTACTTTTATTTTATTTTGTATTTGAAAACAAAAGATACACAAAAATAATGCATTAAAAATATATTTTTAACAAAAATTTATATCGACTTTATAGTAAAAGAAAAAATATTTTATATCTTAACATTAATACCTGAAAGTAATAACTACCCCACAGAGTGGGTTTCTTATATTTCATACTCAAGAGCAAAGTAAGAAATAACGAATGGAACGATTCATAGCGAACCAACTTACTTAGTTTTAGAGAAAGTAAGTATAACACAGAGTTAACATTATCACCTGAAACAAGGCAGTTGAAAGAGAAGCTTGCGCGGAGCTTACTAGTAAACTTGGCGGGAGCTCGCGGTTTTATTTTTCATTTACCATCTGTGCTTAAGGTGTTCAAAACGGGGATTGGCAAAACGAAACTTGAAGCTAGAATTTCCTCGCAAAATTGAAGATTCAGGCTAAAGTTCTGTAAATCCATTTCAATTATTGGATTTCTACTTTATGACGAAATGCTTATTAGTAAATGAATCATATAATTTTTATAATTTTATTTATGTCTCCCAGATATGGTTCAAATTCATAAACTTTCTCCGCATTCTCCCATAACCTTCTCCTCTGTTTTGCTCTCTTTTGCTATCTCACTCTTTTTTTTCATATTCTTTCATAGGTCATAATAATATGTATTACAAACCAGTGCCCACATTATTATAATATACTCGTAAATAATAACATTTGTTTACAACCGTGCTTTAATAAACAAAAGCTTTTTTAAAATAACAGCTTTTACCTATTTTATATAATAGCTAAAAATTTTTATATGTCCTCTTTCAGGCGTGTACATTTTCCAATCAAATTAAGATAAACTTTCATTTGGCAGTATACCAAAAGATTATGAGGAATAATTTTGCTCAGATCTCACAGTTAAATAGGTACTTGCTTTATAAAAGAAGTATTAATCATATCCAGAACAATTTATGAAACGAGGGTCTCCTAATTGCTAGCAATGACGAAGTCTCTAGAAAGGTGCCTCGGCGAGACCATTAATACTTGTTACGAAGCAACATAAAAGGAATCATTCCCGCCTTTCTGGAAAAATTATGTATTCACCCTAAGTAACATTTAGTGGTCGTCCTAAACCAAAGCACTATAATTTGCTGTCCGTTAATGTAGTATATGCTTTTTCTTTTAGATATTATTTAGTCTCAATAAATCAATAATAAGAAATGAGAAGTAAAGGAAGTTTGAAAATGAAGTTTTGAAATGAGGACAAAATACAAAGTTAGCAAGTTTAATAGCCAACTAGGGATCCAATTACAAAAAACTGCAACTGTTTCTGCAACTATCTTATTAGAAAATAAAAAAATGACCCTTAAGAAATTTAAAACATACGAGTACAGTTTACCCATACATTCGGCTTTTATAATAAAAAAAACATCAAAAACTATCACAGGGCTTATTCAAAACCCAAGGCAATATCGTATGCTCTTTTGCTGAGCACTTGACACATCTGAATACAGTTTAACGGTATCGCTCCCCAGACAATATTTTTTCTGGCGTTTCTCATGTAAAACGGTGTTTTAATAAAAGCGGATCACAGCTTCCCGACTGAATATTGTCGCAGATATTTCAATATTGGTGGGATTAGCGGCCTATTTAAACATCATTCTCAATGCTACGCCCGTCATATCGGTATACAATTTCATTCAAAGCACCCAACCCTGGAAAATATTTACTGAGCGTTTTTAATTTCGCGCCATCGTATAGGTGACACTACTATCAATATTTATCGTATAATATAGGTACATACTTTATTTGAAACAATAAATAAAATTTGTACGCATACCTCCATTGGTCGTGTGGAGTGCAAACGATCTCATATTAAGCTAAAAAGTAACAAAAAAATTTAACTATTCATGTTTTATGTACCTAAAGACACGATAGCAAGAGGCCTATTGGTTACCCAGTACCAATTCACACAAACAAATTAGGGAATGTCGGCTAGACTATGAATATTTCACAGCTCAAGCTATGAGTTAGGCTAATAAAATATTTTATTTCTCTAACTCGATTACTATTATTAATACATATTGTAGTACCTATCATATTATCTTTTTATAAAATTCAATAATGCAATTATATTTACCTAACGTTACAAGGAGTATCATTTCCTATCGGCTGGTATGGTTTAACAATATTACGTAATACCATGGAAATGTAAATTATGCAGGATCCAATTCCCAATAGAGACAAATGTTTGTTAGCGACAGTTCGTGTATGTTTAATTATTGTTCCGTTTCAAAATCAAATTTGTAATTAAACTCGTAAACATAATTAATATTATGAATGACTACCTAACCCCTCTGATCGTGAGATTCATTTAATTGAATAATTATGCTTCAAAAAGTAATCAAAACGTATAAACTAAAACTAATCTAATACTACATTATTTTTTTATTATCATTAGAATAATAGTACCGTTTATTACTTCCGCAAAGAGTTACGCTATTGTACCGCAATTAAAAATCATATTATTATAAAACGTCATAAATACTCGCATTAGAAAACGTATTTAACAACCTTTATAAACGTATTTTAGCCGCATGAAAAATTATAGAATGCTACACATAAACTATCTTTAGGTTAGCTAATAGTTTTACTTCCCAGCAACCTATCAATGTCTATCAACCCTCACTTAGCCAGCGCAGTCGACCAAGGCCTAATCCCTTCTCAAGTTTGAGAGGAAACTCAAAGTCGTGAGACTGTGATGTGTTGATAATGATGATGGCGATCAACGAATCGATTTTATTATTAAAATCATGTGACTGGCAAACTGATTGCAATAGATTATTACTTTAGAGAGAGTTAATCGTCTTCCTGATGGTTACTCTTCCCTCGAACCAGCACCGCCATTTATCAAACCTGACTGTTTCATAAACCGTCTATTGCATTGTTATCGTGACGCGTGACATTTATTATGTTAGCCTATCTCAACTTCATCAGTATAATCAATTTTAAGATTTGAAAGTTGCTTATACTCGTATCACTGCAATTGTCTATTTCATAATTTTTATTATGAATATTGTATTCTTTATTGTAGTCTTTTTGTATTTCTTCTTGTTTTTTTACTCTGTAATACGAGTAGTTGTATTTTTTACTTATTTATAGTACTTAGATGAAGTAAAAGAATATAATAAACAATAAATCTTCTGTTTTTCACGTTATGTAACATAAATACATACAAATTCATGTTAAGTAAAACCACCTTTTTATTTATTTATTTACTTTTTATTGAATACCTTAAACTAAAGATTACAATGAGTTAACTTAATGCTAATTGGCATTCTCTACCAGTCAATCCTGAGAAGTTAACCCTTTTTATTAAAATGCATTGATTTGCGTCTAAACAATATATAAAATCTTCAACAACATAATTTATTTAAACGTAAGTCTTCTACGTCACAAGTTGTATGGGGTTCTTATACAAAATTGGGCGGCTATAAAATAGTTATCATTATTTACGATATCTCTGCTCTGACACGGGATACCAGAATGAATAAACAAGTAAGAAGGTCCGAACGCCGCCCTACTCTAACTCCATTAATCAACAGCGGAGCCCGTTTCATAAAGTGACATTTTCATTGTTCTGCGGTCCTAAACTTCGTATTTACTCATTTTACGTTCATAACTCTGAAGCTAAGCCATGCAAGGGTAATAATAAAGCCGCTAATTAGTTTCGCAACAGCAATGACTCTGTACAATGAAATGTTTAAAATCTCTGTTTGCTTTTTTTCGTTTCGTGTTTGATTATTGTAGACACATTTATGAGTATGGTATTATTCCACATTTTAAATGTTTTCTGATTTATTGAGATAATTTATAATATTTTACTCACGGTTTACCATGTGAATAATTGAGCATAAAATAATGTTTGTCATTGAGTAAACGATATAATGGTTACCTACCTTAAATGAGAATATATTTTGTTAATTTAATTTATTTTTTCATGGTAAATGGTCAATTTGGTTTTAAACACATACATATTAAAATATAAAATCTGTCTGTAATGTTTTCTACGATATGTGTCTGTACCATTAACAAGCAATAAAAATCACTCATCGTCGATAAATAGCAAAAAATGTTACAATAAAAATGATAAGTAGTCAAATCATGCGAAAACGATGACTGACATATTTTACCCTAGTAAAGGTAAAGCTGCTAACTATAAGTTTCCGTTATGCCATGAATACATCAATATGACGAGGGATGTCGAAAACTCTCAATGGGTTATTTTATACTCCACAAGTGATGACAATGTGCTACGTGATTGATGTTCCAAATAACAACGGCGTAGCTTTCGTAGCACTCCGTAGCACTGCTTATATTTTTTCAATGGCGCGTAGCTTTGTTTGTTTTACGGAATTTACGGCTTTTGCACTCCGTTGTGTGAAATAAATTAAGAAATATTCATATATACTATCCATATATCTTAAACGAGCAATATTGGTATATGGGGATTGGGTATACTTATATGTTATATTTGTTATTGGGTTCTCCAAAACGGCTCTAACAATTACGACGCAATTTGTGATTTTGGGCGAAAAATTGATGAACTTGGTTAATATCTGGGAAATTCGTTTTTCTTTATTTAAAAATTAAAATATTTTTTTACTTTTATTAAGTATAAACTAGATAATATTAAACAACAAAAAAAATTTACCTGGTCATAAATCAAGTTAACTAACCGACACTATACTCGTACATTAAAATCATAAGCAGAAAATTCGTTATGGAGGAAGAATTATGTTCCGAGGCTTAATTCAAATTTAATAATATGTAGTTTCACCCAAAAACAATGTGGAAATGAAAAGCCTTCTGTAACTATTTCATTTTGCAGCCCAAGGCATAGGAAGCGAAATGCACCATTCCATTTTCTAGACGTAACTACGTTGCACGTTTTGAACAATGAAATGCTTTTAAAACACGAAACAACATGATCCGTATATAAAACTAATTTGTAGCGTCGCAAATTAAAACGTGGCGTGGTACCAAAGTGCAATGCTAAGTCAAAACAGGTTACGTCCATAATAATTTTTATATAAACTTGTTAACTAATATATGCATACTTAGGTACAAGTTATACGTAACTTTTAATGTTTTCGGTACAAGAAAATAATAAAGACAATGCCTTTATTCAAATATGACAAGGGTTTAGGCTCCTAAACTAGACAGCTCCTGAAAATGATAATATTACTATGCAAACTCATTCTCAATACTTACTACTCTCTATTTATTAGGTAGGTAAATTATTCTAAGATTTTTAATAATTTTCTTTTCCGTGTATATTATGTTATATAATGTATAATAATGATTACTGAATACTGATTTAATAGTATTATAGCAATTTTTTTATTACATGAAATGCATCATAATGCATGCAATATATTCGTAAACTTAAAGTATTCGATTAACATAATGAAAAATTATTAAAACGAAGTACATACATTTTATTTTACTTTCAGCTGTAGCACTAACAAGAAGATATTCGATAACAACTGAATTTACTGAATGAACCTTGTGTGATATTATAATAGGTAATAATAAAAACATCCTTCCATCCGAAGTCAGTTGATTCTTGTATATTGTTGTCTTAAGTTCAAAACTTTTAAGGATTTTATAGGATATAGGGTACATTGAGCCCTTTTTCAACAAAACACGGAACTTATTTACGGAAACAAAGGTCGGTTAATGTTTACATCTTCGAACAGTTGAAAGCTTCGAACAGGCAGTTACAGCTATAAATAAACCTCGTATTTTGAGCTTAATCTATTCATGTATAATTAGGTGACGCCGGTGATTACGTGTTTTTGTCGAATTTTGAGTAATTTACAGCATTGAATAAAGAAAAAAAATTTAATATATCCGTCCAGTAATTCTTAAAGTATTAAAAATATTATGTGGCATATATCTATATAATAGGATAGAGTTATCAGTACTGTATGCAAAACAGAGAGAACATTCATTCACCTGTCCTTTTCCCATTATTTGAGGTCGGCGCAGTATGTTTTCTTCTTCCATTCATCTCTATCATACACCAGGTCCACAGTCACACCTTTCTCACACATA
>DWAV01000586.1:0-18185 GCA_018231305.1 Noctuana lactifera
CCATGAGGGGATCGAACCCGCGACCTTCGCGTTATTAGCACGACGCTCTAACCAACTGAGCTAATGGGCCGGTACAGTATCTAGCGAAATAATCTATCATATAGAAAGCGAGTGAGCATTATGTAAGCGATTCGGAATAAATAGAAAAAACGAAAAAAATTTTGAAAATACCCTCGACGGTAAAGATGTAATTAAAAAAAGATAAAATAATTTACAAAACCCCTGCTTAAATAATTTATGTGAAGAGAGATAATTAACGTAAAACCATTAAATGAAATAGTTTTGTAGTTTTATAGTACCTAACGTATAACGAATAACTATGAGATATTTTTTTGCTATGTTTATTTATATTTATGTTGAAACTTAAAAATATAGATGTGTATTTTTGAGAATGTCAAATTAACATATTTTGTCCCTGCTACCTCCTTTAGCTACCTACCAAAATCGACGTTGTCAAAGAAGAAGTTGGGCGTCTCATCGTAAACACAGTACTACGGATCCTGTGTCCAGTTTCTCTGTAAAAAATGTTTAAATTTTTCTAAATTTACGAGTACTTAAAAGGTAGCATTTATTTTCAGTTTATGTATAGATAGAGATTAAATATTTTCAATAGATATTAAAGATGAACTAGGGACGAGCAACAATGCGTTGTAGGTAATGTGTACACAGGGGACGGCCGGCCTCTGTATGCGCGACTCTCCACCACGCTCAAACTTGAGTGGCCAACTTTGTCGGCCAGCGCTGAAACTTCGTTTTTCATTTAATTTGCTCGAAACGAGTGCAGCTTACAATATTTTCAACGCTCGCAACTTTCGACTACGCTTTCGTTATAAATTTTGTAGTCGTAGTTAGTACCGGTACCGGTACTGTAAGTTATGATCTCACCTACTTTGGAGGCTTTCAGCGCCGTTTCTAGTTTATTAAGTACTTAGATTTGTTTTTATTCTGATGCTAGCAAAGGAATAGACAGGGGAATAAATTGAAAACGCTGTAGTGTTTAAATAAATCGTTTATTCTTGAGGACAAGAGGAGATAAACGACCGGTTTTCAATAAACGTGCTTAGCGGTGCGCGTGAGCGCACGCCGCGATACTTGAGCGTGCGTGTGCCGTGTGGAATGTCTCGTAAAGCCTTTTTAGTCGACTCTGGCTGTTCCGGCAGACGATAAGGCCTGATCTGCGGAAGACAGCGTTGCAGCGAGCAGCAGACGCGATCGATACTGCAATGGGGACCGCACCGCCTCCCCCTGCCTTCCCGCTGCACCCCCAAAGCCGACGGCTGAAACTTTCGCGATAAGTACGGAACTAGCGCGTGGCGTACGCAATGCAATATTGTTAGCCGGTTACGAGTCTGAAACAGCGGATATTAAGGCTACAGAGACTCAGCCGTCCCGTTTTTACATTGTGCATGAGTTTCAAATGAATACGGAGTTACGGTGCATTGTATTAATTATTTCAGAGCAGAGATACTAATTTTCAACGACAATTGTGCATATGAAACACGAGAGCTTGGATATTACGACCTGAAGTTTGCCTCGAACAAACACTGACTAAGCAACATAATATCTAGTCATATTATATTTAAGGAGTTACTTAGAACTATATATGTACCTAGTCTGTTTCTGGGGTAGTTTATTATATCTAATATATTGTTATAAACTAAAACCATTGTACAAATATTTGTAGGCAAAAGCTATTAAAAAGCCAGATTCAGTGATGCCACATCTCAGACGAAACTTATAGTCCAATTTCAGAAGAGAAATAATTCGTAAATTCCAATTCGGATCACTGTGGAACACAGGGTGGGTGGCTATGGTGTAGTTACTAGGAACTAAAGCTTAGGATTGAACAATAAGGCCTATTACAATAGGCTTAAGACTTTTTAATTTAGAGTACCATTACCCTTGTCATAGGGGAGCACAAGAATAACTGTAATTTTGTTAGTCATAAGTAATCATAAGCTATCCAGTGTATAGTTACAGCAGATCAGTGATTGCAATGTGTGAAAGTTTACATCATACACTAATCTGACAGTGAATAAGTCGTGAATAAGTAAACGACAAGCGAACGATTTTCTCGCTACAGGTTCGGAAATAAACAATGAATGTCATTTTAGTGGCAGTGAATAACGCTATTTGGACGTTTAGATTTGTGTCGTTAATTAGTTAAGTTTGACTAGTAAAATACATTTACTACTGCAGGTAATGTACCTAAAGAGTATGATAATTTGTGATGAAAAGTTCTATTAGTAACTTCTTAGAACTAAATTAAATATATCTACAAATTAGTTCTACTATTTTGCTAATAGAACTTAAAAACGAACAGAACCCTGAGTTCAATAGAACAAATTAACAAATATTACGATTATATGTAACAAAAAAAAATTGTCTCAAATTGTCCGATGACGTCATGTTCAGTCGCGGTAGGTTCTTGCCGTATCTTCTTTACACAATATGCTTGATAACATTTGCTACGTGTCGATAATGAATAAGGGTCAGCCAGACGAACAATGTCATTACAATAACAAATACTTACAATAAAACTAGTATCTTAAAAACATTTGCTGCGACTGCGACATAAACCGAATGCCATTACACAGCGCACCGCACATTAGGCTGCTCTTAAAAACATTTCAGCTTACTTCACTTACCTCACTCCACGGGGAATTTGTTTTTTTTTACATACAAAATGTTTCAATGGAAGTAAAATATTTTTGTTAAAATAGTTACGGATTTTTAAAGTATCATTTTAAATATGTTTTTTGGTTTATATAATATAACTATATTCATGGTTTAGTCACATAGATACTTATAGAACATACTGATGCCTACTAGCTAGCCTAAAGGCAAAGAAACTTAGTTTCCAGTGCCTGTATTCGTTAGTTATTATTAACAATTAGGTTTAATTAAATAACAATTCGTATTTTAAATATTTATAAAATATATGCATATTCCTTTAAAACTAATTGTTTCTACTTAGGTTCTATTAGCTCATTACATACTTACATAGGCAGCAGAAAAATAAACTGTTTTTAATAAAATTATACCTATTTTACGAAGCTTACTCTAAACATACAATACTTTAGTCCGCAAAAGTTATAAAAGAAAGAATCGATAGAAATTGCAATAGAGCTATAATGCTGCACTAAGAACATTTTAATGTCGTTGGTTGAGAACATTATTTTATATAGAAAAGGTAGGCAGATGAGAGTAAATGAATCTGAAGGAATACTGACATTATTTTCTATTTCTGTAAGTTACTAAGACTGTACATTTTGCACAATATGTTTTTGATGTGAAAAATGAAACATTTTAATCTGTCAGCCGCGCTTGCCGCTTCAATCTTCTCGCTTTTGCTGTAGGCCAAAATGTGTCTAAAGTCTAAACTAAACAGTAGTTTTGAAAAACTGTACAAAGAAATAAAATTGGAGCTGAAATTAGAATCGTGGGTAAATATTGAATTGTAGTAGGTATATTGTATCAAAAGTAACGTTTATTTTTATATCTGTGTAAAGTTTTGTATATGCAGGAAATGTTTATTAGATAAGTAATTGAAATATCACTGCTGGGCTCAGTTCTCCTTTCTAAACATGAGATGGGTTTAGCTCATAGTCCACCTCAGTAGCCAAGTGCTGGTTCATGGTCTTCACATTCCTTTCGAGAATTTAATGGAGAACTCTCAGGCAAGCAAGTTATTTCGCGATATTTTCCTCCATCGAAGAGCAAGAGAAATTTAATTTATAATTTATAATACGCACATAATTTGAAACATGAGAGGTGCGTGCGAATGATCGAATCCCGACCCACAGTATGGATATGCGGAAGTTCAGCTAAACTGCTAATGCTCACTTTGTATATTATGAAGTATAGCCTCAGCTATTGCATAGGTATGCCTGCAACTATATCTCAGTATCGAGAAGTGTATCTCGTTATTTAAAAGCGTATGAGATGAATTCAGATATATTTGCGTGTATTTGTCTTACTTCTTTATTAATAAAAAGTCAATATTCTCGTAAATACACTTTATTAATCCATCCACTATGCCGATAAAAATTAAAAAGAGGTAAAATAAATTAAGCGACGTCGTGTTGTTGAAGTTTAATATGATTAAATCCGTCTCGTGATCGCATCTCTTCCACACACAGCTTCAAACTTTTTATGAGTTGGCTCATCAACAGTTATTTATTTGCAAAACCTATTAAAACAACCCCAAATTATATCTACTTTACAATTTATATACTATCATAATTAACTCCATCCAATTAAAACCATTTTCAATTGCTCACTTAAAAAATATATAAAAATAAATATATATAGTGTCCTTTATATGTGTTCATTTTCGTCGACAATTCGCTCGTTTCACGTCACTGTTGAGTTACATAATGAACTTCAAGCAATACAAATTACGGATGCTTGCCAAATTTCTAGCTCAAAAGAAAGCATAATATAAGGCGTAGAAAATCTCTACATTTTTCTTTGAACTCTAAGGATTGTTGGCGTCGTGAAGGAATACTTGGTCATATATTTATCATATTATACGCATTGCAGCAATGGTGGGGCGTTTAAAATGATTTGTATGGTTTGCGAGCCGTAATTGCCATATTCGTAGATGGGACTGGTGGAAAAGTAATAAACGGCTGTCTTGCACTGTCTTGTAACCGCTTGCAGAGTCCTGTATGGGAAAAGTATAAGCTGCCTATATTACCTAAACGTGTACGTAATAATGTGTTCGCTGAATAGACTACACTCTAAGCTTTTCCTTTAGTGAAGCGAAACTTTTTAAATTTGTTCCTTGTTCCAGAACATGCAAAAACTCCATATTGCAGATAAACACATTGTTTTTCTTAGTGTACTCCTTTACTTTGAACGTTATGCTATGTTTTTGTTATATTATATGACAATATTATTAATACGAGTATGTACTATAATCTATAATTATATTTATACAAGACGTTAACTTAGTAATGAAATGTAAAAACCAATATTTTAGTTTCAAGAAAACATTGTGCGTGGTGTCCTAACACATCAGCAATTTTTCAAAGTTGTTTGCGAATCAAAACTAAAATTATCTTTCGAACCATCTTAATCCATATTCTTCTCATCTCTGAAATAAGATTCATGCCTAGCAATGGGACAGCAATGGATTAATGATGCGACGATAATGATTTATTATTCTATTTTTATTTATAGGAAATTATTTTATTCGCTTTTACGTGCATTACAGTTTATTTTAATCTTAATTTCATGTGCTTATAGTATGATCTTCCGACTGATATAGGATAATATTAACGTACCAATTCATTATTTTTTGTTTTATCTGCGCCACCTAAACCCATACAACCAAGTTTTTCTAGTCATCCGACGTCCATTACTATGCCACACACGCTATATCATCTCCATCATATCTCTACAGGACATAATTAAAATTTGCAAGCTGTGACGGACGCCATTAATTATTTAGTTTGAGCGTCCTTAGCGAGGCGACTCGACGTGCAATAAATGGGTCGAAACGCCTTATATTCCTTATATTCTGAGGACAGAGTGGGCGCGTGATCGGAATAAGTAACCGACACCACTGGAGGAAGCCAGTGATCCCCGTCTACGTTAAGATTTATACCCATCTGTAACTGAGAGGGCGACGCGACAGTTTTTCCCAATTATAACGTGGAAGCGCCTCATTTATTATCATCTCGTCAAAGAATCACGATCGTGTTCGAACAATTACCTGTGATAAAAGCTACAGAGTTTGTAACGGTCGTCTTGTCTTGATTTTTTCTTCGACGTATTGCTGAATAAACATTATTCACTTGGAATGGTGAATGGTGATTATCTTTAAGGGGGATTGTTTTAAGAATAATCGCCATTTACATAGCATGTAACTATATTATTTAGATTAGATCCCATAAGTGCTGATTTGTTATCTCAAGCAAAAATTATTTTGGCAATCTGACGTCTAGTTTTGCAACAAGTTGTGTTAAATCTTAAGACATTACCGTATTTTTATGTTTTTATCTTTCTTTTCAAATCAGAATATATCCAATTAAGAAATTCTAAATCTTCCATCGCATTTGAAAGTGGCAGCTTATTTAAACTGTGCTTTAGATAGGTACTGAGGGTTGCTTTCGACTTCAAATAGCTTTTAGGGCAATCTTTGTGCGAGTGACAGGCTGCTTGGAAAGTAGTTGCAGCCAATGCGATTGAATTCGATTTGGAACCTTGTGGTCTCGAAACTTCATTTTACTTTTTTTTGTTAATAAATATACAGCCAGCCAGAAACCGTTATCATAATAAAATTTGATCCTGTAGATTATTTACTTTATAAAAACTAGTCACCCCAACTTTTAAATATTCTAATTTTTACACCTTTCATTGTACTGAGTCCGTATGCAAGCCTTTTTATGGCTTCTGCTGGGCACAGGCCTCCTCATAACTTACTTACATAATATAAATATTTTCTATTTGTAATCAAATACCTACATACTTTTTAATTCTCCGGTTTAATTATTTTTATTTCTAAAGAAATGTTTATTTTCTGCTGAGCTTTTAGTATTCTGTTGGAATTAAACTTAATGGGGCGTAATAAATCGACACCGTGTTATCTACTCGTATGCGCTACATACTCGTATAGGAGGGGAACTCGCATTCTGTATTCCGTCCACATATGGAAATACTTCGGGAAAATGAGATGTAGCTGAAATGCATAGCCATGAAAAAATTTATACAACGGATTCAGGAACACATACACTTTATTTTATTATGATAGTAAAATGCATTACATAAAACCTTGAATCACATCAATAATACAAACGTGTTTTAAAAATGATGCGTCAAGAAATCTGTTTTGTTAAACTACGAGTTATAACCAATGACGCATAAAACTTTGTATGAGGATAATACAATTTTTTCCCAGCGACAACTTGTACAACATTTATTTACAGTATAAAGGTTTTATAGCTGCTTGCTTATGCATAGTTTCAGATAAGTTTGCATGAAAATATCGTTCCTTTTTCCTCTATGTGTTCGTCTTCGTCTTCACTAGTTCCATATTTATGGCACGCAAAATAAAATGTTGCTGCCTGTCGTCGATGTTGATAAAAATGCAAACCGTTGCCGCAGGCTCCGTGGCTCCACGCTCTCTGAATATGGGTATCATGAGGACGTAGATAAGATTATACAATATGTACTCCTACGCTGTACGAGACGGTAAACAAATTGTTAACTCGTGTAAGGTCGCTAATAAAAAGGCCGGCGTGCGTATTTGGGAGGGGGTCACTCACCGGCGCCGCAACTACAGGTAGCATAGCGTAGAGTAACGACGGATCTCACCTGACCGACAGCCGGTCGCAGGTAAACATTGTAACGTGAACCGACCACGTGCGAAACATGTGATTACTCACTTCTCAGTAACTCGTCTCCCGGACACCATATGGCCGGGATCGTTTCAGCTATGGATTACTGATGTATTACTTAAAATGAACACGTGAATTTAATGATTTTTACTCACTTTTATTTTATCGAATTTATAGTGAGGAAGCGCAGTTGCCGCGTTGAACCAGTGGGCGGGCTCCAGACAGTATTGATTTTGTTTGCTCATTTCTGTCTATCGGCCATTAGTTTTGCGCGAGAGAGTAGGAAGGCGATAGTGGAAGGAGGATGGTTCCTAGTGTAGAGTTTCCGCGTAAAACCAGCTTCAGTTGTGAAAGGGCGTAAGTGAGGGATGAATGAAAACGTGGTGCGATCCTGAAGCGACGACCGCTGTCGACGCGTTCGCTTCCGGTAAATCCGCTCTACAACTTCGTGCACTTAGTTTTATTTAAAACTGCTCCTGTTGCCTTTTACTCTTAGAGGCTGGAATCACTCCAGCGCTAAAAACGTGAAAATGTTTTATCGAGTCTCTTATTCGGATACACTGAACCGATTATTCTTCAACGGATACTTTTAAGTATACCTACTTTTGAAATGTCTATAGCTTCATAGTATAAAGTTTTTACGTTTAACGAAAAAAAACCGAGCTAAAATTTTTAAAAAAATATCTTGCCTCAAATTATATATATGCCTTTCCTGCTTGCTTGCCTGCTGCCTTATTTTATGACCCATTATTAGGAAGAGTTGCTTAACACAACCGAGAAATGCAGATTCGTGATACGGATTAGTACTGCATGTTGTGAAACCGCTTAAAGGGCTTCCATCCAGGATTAATGTTACTATTAGGTATCTATCGAAAACAGCCAAAACCGCCGGCTTAACGTGCCGTGGTTCGGTAAGCGCGCATAAGATTCGTCACTAGTGGTCACCATCCTAGCGGCCATCACGGTTTCCTTAACTTGTGAGATTGCTTATGATCCACACAACCACGAGGCTACGCACGTTTCAGCGGAGCTAAGCATGCAGGAATCAGCCTTCATGGTTATCTTACGAATACATACATTAAAAAAAATTCGAAATCGTTAAAAATCATTCCACTCTGATAAAATTAAGGCGTTTGTATGAATATTTATCCGCTTAAATATATCTGTGGGGCAGAATTGTCGGGGAAACTCTGTCTCCTTAAAAGTTTCGAGATATTTTCACAAATATTGGTGCGAAGGGAAGGCGGGTCGCCCGGGGAGGTTGCGAACTTCGTCGCGTCTGTATTCACAGCTTGTAAAAATATTCCTTTTATCGTTTCCCCATTCATGTTATTGATGTTGTCGCCTTTATTTTTACAAGAAAATAAGGGTTCGATTCTAATAATGTAGGGTTAAGATTGCTATGGAGAATAGTTTGAAACTTTTATAAGAAATTGTTACAAAGATTTAGTTATGAAGACGTCTAAGTTAAAACAAAGTGTTTCTGTACAAATACATTTTAACCAAAGATTAAATAAAGCAGAAGTGAAACCGATAAAAAGTTAAATAATTTCTAGAGGTAGAACATATTTTTAAAATAAAGTAAAACTAAATTTTATGTTAAAGTAAAGTACGTAAGTTCTAGTGTGACTGTGGTGTCTGTACCTACTTTAATTTTCAATATTAAACTATTTTTCTTTCGATTCAGTAGTAAATTTTTTTAATGATCTACTATATTTGTGTGAAGCTTTCCTTCCCATCGAAGTAGCAATTGTGTTAATATTATATGCCTGCCTACAACCCTTCTTATGGCCCACTGCTGAACATGGGTCTTTCTCATAACCGGTAAAGGCCTGAAGCATACTCTACCACGCTACTGCGGATGGGTGGTTACTTGGTAATTATATTGCATTATTATTATATTATACCTAAGTTTATTAATTACCCAACGAATGCATTTAAGCTTATGTATTTCAACAAACGCTGCAGCGTACGGAAGTATTACTCGTACTTTAATGAACAGTTAGTAATACAACTCACTGCATAGTTAAATGTAGGTAGTTGTGAGCCCCCAATTTTGGTCTAGACAGCGGTTGACAATCCATTAGGTATACGGTGCACTAAATCAATATCCTTTGCTTTGGTGCGATACTAAAATTATGTTTTATGTTAAATGTTGTATCTATTACACTTACCAAAAGGTTACAGTTTAGTATCATTGATTTTTACTTACATTTGTTAATATTAATATTGCAGAGTTGTAAACTCAATCTTTGTAGCATTACTTTGTTTAAATTTTGTTTATAATTAAGTTTTTTTTATTATAATAAAGTTACATAGAAAGCTATGAATATATCTTTAATGTAGGGACAATAGATTTAAAAAAAAATTGAACTATTTTAAACGTGTCTAATACAGTTCTACAGTTCATACATTAGATGTAGTTGGTACGTTATACAGAAACAATACCTACTGACAACTGCTTCCATCGAAATCTCTATCTAAGTGCTGACACTGTTGTTTCAGTTTACTGGAGTCCGTAACTACAGGTACAACAGATGTTTAAACTACAAGTAACACATCTGTAACAAACTTTGCCAACTATGATAGAAATTGTGTTCCACTTATTGTTATATATCTGTTGCGAATAATTATTATAGACACCGAACTTAAACTTTATAAGTTGAATGCTGACTATATTGTTCTGTAAATATATTGTGGTTAATTTACTATCGATTTTGTAATATTAATTTTTATTCATTATTGTGTACTGTTTGTTTTTATAAGCTTTCCAGATTGATTTTGCTAAAATTTTGTTTTCCTTTCCAATTCGATTCCTCCGTTTTACTCGTAGACGTATAAAGTAGTAGAAATGTTGAATTTTACAGTAAAGTTAAGAAGAGAAGTTACTTTTCTAGAGTTGTTTTTGAATAATAAATTGAGTAAAAAAAAGTTTCGTTAATACTTAAGGGTTGGTAGTCACATAAATTATATTTTATTGTTCTCTAAAACAGAAATACAAAGCTGAACATACCCATTAAGGATGAAAAGGCAGACTTATTGCAAGGGAAACGATATCCCAGACAACCTTCACGTTGTAACCAATGTACAGACAAAACACTAAAGGTTGGGGAGCATAATAAACGTCTGATATTTGAGCAAAATCTTCAATGTTATGAAAGTATATGGCTTTAAAACATTCGGTACAATTGAATTTTTTTTCAAGTTTACATTTGCGATAAAATGAAGATGTAATCTGTTATGAGAGGGATATTATTTTGCTAAATTTTATATTTTTTCAAAAGTCAAGTTATGCAAGAATAAAATAATTTCTTCAAGACTATTTATAAAATTACTTTACCAGGTAATGAACTACTTCATTAATTTTTTAAATCCTGTAATTCGTATTTGACCATTAATTTTTAATTATATCGACTATTGTTTTAATTTGTACTGTACATTTATGGCGTCTATGAAAACTTATTCCAAAGGGCCTTAATGCGTTTATAAATAGTTCTACAGTAAGTTATTTATATCTACAAAAATGCTTAAAACTTTAAAGCGTCTCAACAAAACAGATAGATCGTAGAATGATCCTTTTGACGGTAATAGCTCATTTCCCGATAACAAAGAGTTCATTCAAGCAAACTTTAATGGGCGAATTGCTCGCACTTCCTCGCTGTTATCCTGTGAATAATTAACGCTATTAACGAGAAGGATATAATTATTCAAGGTGATAATAATGTAGGTACGAGTTTAATAACGTTTTCGTCATTTTTGCTTGTAAAAGACTCTCGCATGCTGTAACTCGCGGAAGAAAGAAACAAGTAGAGGGAAATGTGTGAAACCAATTTGACGTGTGGCTTGTGTAGGGAACTATCACCATATGTGTATTTTTTATATTATTGTCACTTCGTCGTCTATGTAGATACGTCTGTGTATAGTGTGTTTTTTTATTAATATAGATAGATAGATAGATAGAATCATTTATTTCATACCTTGATCAAAATTTACACACATCTCATAATGATACATTTATCTCATAATTATAGCAAATATTTGGCAAAAGACAAACGACATGAAATCAAAACTGTTTATTTAAACAAAAATGCCCATGCAAAGGCAACAAAATCCTCTTTATTGTACGCTAATAAATATAAGTTAAAAAACAAACTGTAATAAAATGTAAGATAAACTCAATTTTGGATACTTCAGTCTGTACAACATGTATATTTTAAGGTAAATAATGATATTTTGTCATCTCATAAGCGCTTGAAGTGCCGCCATAATATGGACATGATTAGATTTATACGGACTACACAGAAAGTACGAAATTTAAATATGGTCCTTACGAGATGCAGACGAGGGGAGTTAGGCGACGTATGGAGGAGTCTGTAAATATTTGAGATGACGTATATACTTACGTATTTTAGCTGGTAGACTTGTTAAGGTACACTTTCGAGAATATGCCGCGGCTAACGTGAGTTTTCTAGCTCTATAAAACCTGCCTCAGCGCGATGCGACACAGGTGCTAAAACGATCGCTTTTGAATCTATGGTGCACCAGTTTAGTCGCGAACCTTAAATGTGCTCATACCACATTATGTAATTTAGGTACCTATGAGTAAATAATAATATCACTGTCCTGTAAAACGACATCCGCTTATCGCTTATCGAGATTTATGATCTCCTGCGGCTCGTTGCTGTACCTGTTTTAAAAAATATATTTAACTTAAAAACTAGCATGATACTGGGCATAGTATAAAGACATTAACCTAATTTAATAATACCGATTATGATTTATTTAAACATTTTAAAAAGAGAATCAGCTACTGTACCTACTAGTCAGTGCTGTGTCAAGAAGCATACAGTTGCCTTCGAGGTAATATTTATTCACGACAGTTACTGTCGCAATACTACTGTATCACGAATAATAAAGAACTACGTTAAGTAATCGAGATACGTACCTAATGTCACTTTATCCATACGATTTTTAGTTCCCGATACACCCGATAAGGAGCGCTGTCTAATCCCATACAAAATTTAACTGTTACTACTCGATGACGGATTTGTAAAATGTTCGTGCTACTGTACTGTAGTCTATCGTAACGTATAAAAGTTTACCATTATACACTAATCCGACAGAGAATAAAGACACGCGAACGATTTCCTCGCTACGAATACGAGAATAAACAATGAATGTCATTTTACGAGGTCGCTGTGAATAACGTTTATTTTGAAATTGGTCGCTTGGATTTCTGTCAAATAAAAATATAAAAATGTTTCTCTTTGATGACTTTCTTTTAACATTAACTATTATAGCACAGCCTCTGAAGTTAAAAATGTTTAGGAAAGAACAGTCAGTGTTAATAAACGGCGCTGGGTCAGTCTTTTAATGTTAGCCTCTTTCGTAAGTTCAAAGTCACTCGTGATATATGGTGTTGGTAGAGAACATCTCTTCGCTATAATAAATTGGTTGCTAATAAACATGCAAACCAATTAATGGTGAATGGTGACTGCAAATCTATTAAAGAATTATAGTAAGTAAAACTCGTAAGTACAACAATCGTTCTCGAAGCTATGTCCTGATGTGAAAAAGCTCATGCCAGTGCACAAGTATAAAATACCATTTTATTACAAAGATAATATATGAAGTTGTGGGATACGGTATATTCCTTTATCAAGTGTATTATGTGTATATAACTATAGCGGTATTATTACAACCTTGAACAATACAACGAGTGGCCCCTTGACTGCGCTCCCTCGGGTATCCGCGCTATTTCCATGATTAAATTGCGGCAGTCTCTAACTTGTATGGCATTTTAAAAGAATTATCTGGACGTATTCGAACTTGGGAGACGTTAAATATCTTATATGTGGTGGGAATTCGTATTTTGCTTTTATTTCTATGGACCATTTCTAAGTTATTAATTTAATCCATCTGATTACAGATTCTTCTGTATGATGAATATTGGGCCTATCTTTACATTCATTTTTCTTTCATTAGAAGCCTTAGAACATTTATCTCACATAGGACTTAGAGGTAGATGTCTGTACGAGTATGGGCTTGAATTATATTTTGCTTCTTTAGGTTCACATTTTAGAGATTCTAGAATTATTAGCATAAATGAAATCACTTAGGGTAAATAAAACATATTATATTAACCTATTTAAGACGTGTTACATACCTAAGATAAGAAATGTTAAATACGTAGGACCTACACATTTGCACTCTGAAATTCGTTTTAAAAGGAAACATCGTTTTGTGAAATGATTATAGATACCGAACATTTACGTCTAATTTGCGGGGAGACAATGGAGGTGGTCGCAATTAGTGGGATGGCCACTGAGAACAAACGCGTATCCAACAAAAGAGACGAGGCATCAACTGAACCCCTCTTTCTTTTCTTCCAAATGAGCAAACTACAGTCACTCCTGGGGAAGATTTGTTGTTGAAGAATGAAGGGCCCATGAGTACTTATTGTTCCTTTCATGGCGTTTGGAAAGCACTTATGTGTCGTTGTTCTAATCAAGATGGCGTAAGGGTGGTCGCTTAAGTCGTGGTCGCCCGCGGCAAATATTTCACGCGTGTACAAACTGTGTACATCCGTCACATAATAGTAATTTATGTAGTTGCTTTCTGAGGGCTAACTTAATAAGAATACTTTTTATTTGCATGATTCTTAAGGTTCCGTACATGATTAGTGATGACTACGGCGAGGGATCTGAGGCGGTGATGGAAAAGCCTGGTGGAATTGTATGCGTTTTTATGACCTTTTTTAAGACGTTTACAATTCAATTGCTGTGTCAAATGACTAATTTAAATAATTAAAAAATAAAAATATAAAAACAAGTATATAAAAGAGTTTGGTTTGCCACAATGAGTAAAAGAGACTTTGCAGTCTGTCCGTCTATGTGTCCGTCCGTCTGTAGGTATAATTAATTTAATTTAATTTTAATTCCTATTCCTATACACTTAAACTTTTAAAACTTAACAAAACATGCTAAAGAAAATTCTAGATTGTCTTCGGCCTTATAACTACATGTATGTACATAGTTATAAGAACTTACATGGGTGTATTAATAATACCTTATTGTCATCTTAATATTATAGTTTCCCAGTTGATTAAATTCCGTGCAGCCGAGGCGAGGCCGTGGAGCGTCGAGGTGCGTCGAAGTTCTTGATTGTTCTCGACGTGTATATAAAGCTATATTAAAGTAACTATCTGCTGTCAATTAAAGGTATAAATTTCGTAACTAAACACTAATCATATTTGGCTTCATTTATTAATCAATGTTCCACTGCTGGGTATCTTCTCTCTCAAATATGAGAAGGGTTTAGACTCCACCAAAATGCCAAGTGCGTGTATGTGAACTTCACATGCCTTTCGAGAACTTTATGGAGAACTCAATCATGCAGGTTTTCTCACGATGTTTTCCATCAGCGAAGAGCGAGTGATAATTAATTTTTAATACGTATACGAGTATTTTTTGTTACTTATTTCTTTTATTTGAATTATACCTACGTAAAGGACAGATGTAGAGTAGAATGTGAAAATTTGGAGACGTCAAAGTTGGGACAAAAATTAACACTGCTTTAATTAGATTAACAGCCCTTTCTGCTTCAGATCCATTGAGGACAGGACACCCTTTGAATGCGAATTAAAATGTTAAAAGGATTTATTTTAAAATTGCTTAAGTAAGACAAATTTAATCCGACGTTGTTGAAATCGAAATATTTTTTAGATATAAATATAATTTTGTAACTTAAATGTAACGTAAATTAAACTTGTACTTTTAATTTGGATTTACATTTACGAGAGACAAAAAGTGCGTTACTCTCTACTAGAAATGTAACTTTTATGAAACATTAAAATAAAATTGAATAGGGGCTTAAGACCTCGCTTATATTGGTTTAAAAATACTTTGTATTTCAAGAAAAACGGGCAATAATTTTCGCATCATTTTGTTCGAGTGTGAAATGTTCGAGAGTTGCCGCGAATATATTCCAAGCCCCGCACCTGTGACCAAGTCTGATTGGACGCTTCTAAACGCGATATGTAGTTGTGTGCTGTATAGTTACGAGTATTTTCATAATATATTTGGTATTTTTTATGCAAACGCAGCGTTTTTTAGCCGACTTCAACCGACACGTTTCTCAGTACGTCGTCTGTGCTATTTTTTTTGTACGAGTACGTAGTTTGAAGTGCCATAACTTCCATCAAAACTTAACCGGTATCGGAAACTATTTTTGTTTTATAGGGTCTGTTGGACCAGAATTTTGATGGACTGACCATGGGATTCAGAGATAGGTACAGCACGGAACAAATGAATAACAATGAAACAACAATGAAGTGTGATTATTGTTATTGAAGAATATTGTGTTTTAATAGTTATTCCTTTGGTGAGTCATTGTACTATCGATTATGTCAGGGTCTGATGACAACTCCTGGACGTGATCAAAATAATTCCATAACGAATGATGATAATTAAATAAAAATTCGTTAATATTTTTATTCAGTAGGCAGTGATTCTCTAGTAGCTGGAATTTTGACCTTCAGATTATTTCGGTACGTCGACCCAAAGTCGAGGGTAGAATATTAACACGTCATCGGTATTTATTTTAGGAATGTTCTGGAATTGTGCAATTTAGTTGGACCGGGTTCCTAAGGTAGGTAAGTAGCTTCTTAGTCTGTAACTTTGTAATTAAATTATGTCATACTTTTTGTTTTGAAATCGGTTTAAACTTTTTTGTTGAAATTATTTTTAACAATCTTAGGTCTAAAATAAGTTATTCGTAGAGATTTAATCTTACGACATACTCAATGCATTAGGACGCCGTTCGTTGGCTTAGTTATTTTATTTATAACAAAACTAATCAAATAAATAAGGAAAGGAAACATATTAACACAACAAAATACAAAAAAAATTATGTATTGCATGCACGTAGAGCTCTAGACACTAATAGCAAAAATATTCTTGCAAAAATAATTCAACAATCTCTTCAACTGTGCTCTTTATATCTAAGATTAAGTAACGTAGCGCACGATTAACGACTGAGTAATTCGTTTTTGATGTCTGTCGTACGTCGTAATATATGGACGGGCTCTAATCAAAATATATTACCGTCCTTTATTTTGTGCGAGAGCTGGCATTGTGCTCAGTGACGACTGACACGTAGCAATCCTGTAGCACGGGAGCCAGATGTTAGAAAGTTCTTATAAAATAGGACCAATGTGGTATGCGGATCTGCCATTTGGAGGGTCATGAGTTCAATTTCTCTTCATTAAAATATCAAATACCCGGTCTAGGTTGTATGCTTGTCCGTAATGTCCAGGAACCATGACCAAAGAAGTCCTAGTGTGGAGCTGTGAACGTATCTATTAGGTTTGTCTGTTACTGTTTTATGCCCCACAGTTAGGCATAGATGGGATAGGCCTATAAATAAGAGAAGCCTAGAGGATAGCATTAATCAAATACAGGTAAAAGAAGGTATGCAATTCTGGCCAAACCATTTAAAGCTACTTTATTTAATTATTCAAAACTTATGTTTATAGCAACTAGGTACTACGGAAAGGTAAAGGTAAAGGAAAGGTAAGGTATGATAGATGAAAGGTGTATGTATATACAAGGAGAAATACCTATGTTTAGTAGAATGAATTAATTAAACGCCATAGGGCTCTCTGCCAATCACGGTTTCACGAGTTTAATAGTTCGCGCGTTGCTTTCATGTGTTTAGGTAACTGAATCTTACTTTGATGAACCTAAGATTGTCGTTTATGCTCGTGATATTCTAGTCATGTTACAAACTGTTTAAATTACGAGCGTGGTATGATTGTCAGTTTGATTTACGCACGCAATTATCGTTTACCTTCCCTAACTCTCCCTAGCTTGGATCCATGAGAAGTTTATCGTAAGTAATTTCTTCCACAGCGCTTTCGGAATTCAAATCGATAACGATATTAAAAAGCTATAAGTTATTCAAGTTTAAGTTTAACCTCAATTAAAAGTTTCACCATAAATTATTCGGTGAAAGTCTTCCGGACACAGTAGTACGTTCAAGCGTAGCTTACATCCCTTCATCAAGCCGTTTTCCTCTCGCGCCTGCCAGCAATTTTCGCGCAGTCGTAATGATAGCCGACGGTAGCGCCGCGCGGTGAAACTTGGAAGTTTTTGACAGGCGGCTATAATGGCCGTGTGAACACGCGAACCGCCACGCTAAATTTTCTACGCACGACACACGAAAAGTTTTTTATTTGCGTCGGCTCACCAAACTATGCTTTAGTTGGCCTAGCCTGACTTTAATTCGTGAACGGTCCGCGTAAATTACATATAGATATGGCTCTTCACCTCGAAACTGCGTTGCAGCGAAAGTTAGACTTCAAGATGACCACGGTAAGTGCATGCCGACTGCCTATCGATCGACGTCCGCGTGGTCTGAACATATGTTTGATGCTACGATATCGTAGCGATGAATTAACAACGGTCCGTGACCTTCATAGTATCCCAGTAAGGCTATTTGATCCAACTTGTTAAGTTACAACGATACTTTCGCGAGATTCGGTGTTTACCGGCTTTTTGTTTATAACTTAGCATGCGCGAAGAGGTAAATAAACACTTGTAGCGGCAAGTTACATGGAGAATTTTCAGTTTGATTAACAAGCGGTAGTTTTTAATCATTTGACTCAAAGATAGGTTGAATAGTAAACAAACGAAAATAAAATGGCACGTAGGTGTATAAAAGTTTAAATGCGCAAACGCCTCCACAGATTTTAAAGGTTACTTACTGGGATCTCTGTAACTATTTCAGACTATATATTTGAAACTGTTTTCTTCTATTATACTAATGTTTGTAAAGAAA
>DWAV01000587.1:0-18179 GCA_018231305.1 Noctuana lactifera
ATATTAATCTCATACGCTAGATTTATAAGTTAAAATATGGAATCATGATTTAAATTATTAATTTTAAAGCTTAGAAATATCAAATAGTACGATTATAGGAATAAAATACTTAAACAATGAACACTGTGTCTAGTTCATTAACTTTTTAAATATTTATTCCATTTCAAAATTTTATCGCAGTGTTTAATTTTTGAATATCGTTGTTATACTTATATTTATTTATATATTTCGTAGCACAGATAAGAAAATTTTGATTCAGTCTTACATGGTAAGTGTTAATCAATTTATTGCTTAGTGTAACTAGCGTAACATTCAGCGTTGATAAAAATATTAAACGACTCTACCATTAGGTACGATGTAGGCAAACGTTTCCTCAAAATTACTATTTAAAACACATTAAAGTCAACGGTTACATTCGTGGCATACTGAACTAAGCATGATGTTGTAAAGGGCATACATAAAATTATGTTGAAAAGCGCCGCCGTTCTAGCAGTTTCGTAGAAAGTCGTGAGTGGTCACGCTGCATTATCGCATCAACTAAATCTCTGCTACACATTAAAATCTTACATGCTGCTCGCTTTATTAAGTCAGTTTAGAAAAAAGTAGCCAAGCGCAAATTTAAGGCTTCCAAAGTGGTTCTGTCTGTCATATAGAGCCATATAAAACATGATTCACAATTTTATTCTCTTTTTAAACGTGGACGGACTTATTTATACTTAATTGATTTTCTTTTTATAAAAAAGGCACATTAAATGATTATGAAATTAACAATATAAGACGCCTTTTACGAGATGAAAAATGTAGAAATTGGATATCATTGTTACTTTGACGCAAAGAAATCTTTAAAGATCTCTCAGTAAACCAGGCGAACCTAAAAAATCCTGTTGTATGTTGTTTGACATTTCATTACGGATCTCTAAAAAGCTGTTCATCAGATGGCTAGCAGATAGCGGTGAAAGGCACCGTTACAATAATAGAACTAGAAAAGAAACCATCCAGTTTCAAAATATATAATGTGTTCCTCTTTTGATATAGGTACAATTTCAAGGCACGACTTGTAGATTTGTTTTTATATAAGTAGTTGCAAATTTATTAGGATCACGTATGTTACTTTGTAAATTTTTTACAGATTAATATCAACGGGCTACTGAATCAATTGTTTTATTTTTAATTGACCATTATATAGATACCTATTTATATTTATCTTTTTGCGTATGTACGTAATAGGTATATTTGTAGAAAAGTTATTTATATTTTTACGTAATTTACAAAAAATAATAACCTCTAATCATTTATTCTAATTGAGTAAATATTTAATTTGTCTTAGTATAATTTAATTTTCAGTTCCTGTTTCAATTGGAAATTTTATAACGAAATAGGTAGGTACCTAATATAAAAACAATTGAAAGTTAACGTTCTATTTTATGTTTTACTTTTAACCTTTATTAAATATTTATGTACTTTAAATAAGTTTTTAATCACTCTTACTTTCACCTAAAGTAATGCAAGAGCCGTCCAGATAAAATATTGAAAAACGTTTTAATTCGAACTCTACAGCTGCGTTCAAGACATATTTTATTGTCCATAATAAATACCATGTTATGACTTTTAACGGCTACTTATATTTATTTCATAATAAAGATAGGTAGTATTGTTAACTAATAATAACGGTGACAGTCCAGTGGTTAAGTTTAGGCCTGTTATTCGAGAGGGTTCGATCAAATCCCAGCAGAATTATGCAAGGATTTTTCTAAGTTTAAGTTTGAGTTTTAAATATGACCGAGAGTGCTTCATATAGCCTGTTCTCAACAGACATGACATGTGATCTGCTTGCTGTCAGCATAGTGCACTATAGCCTTAATTTTTCTATTTGAGAGAAAACCTGTTCCCAACAGTGGGACTGTAATGGGTGACATGATTTTTAACTAAAAATTATATCTTTTTTTAATGTGAATGAATTTGAATATTTAATGATATTGACACTGTTCTTAAATATGTATGGGTTTTAGTTAAAATTAAATTAATTTGAACTTTATCAAAACTTTTAACAAACTTAGTTTTAATTACTAGCTTCATAAGATAAGTGTGTAACATATAAAAGCTAACAGCTTTAAATAAGTGAATTAATCACATGAGTTATCCTTCCCGGTATAAAATAATAAAACAATATGCTAATGTCTTTGAAAATTAACTTCGATTAATAATACTATTTCATACAGGCAACGATTAATTTGATGTAACATTGATTTATAGCGATGTGGAGTACCTACTTACAATCTACATATTATAAGTACCTACTTACTACCTAACTTTACTTAGCATATCGTGGTTTACACTGAATGGAATATTATCTTGAACGGAATACTTGCTTATTTATGAGAAGTGACGCGATTCGTACTGGCATTTACTTGACATTTGCTTCTAACAGATTCTATAGTACACGAGGTGGTTTGGTACATATTTTAGGTATAGTATCTTTGCGGTGTTTTGTAGTTTGTTAATAGTAAAGCCATTATTAAGTATTTGTACCGCAGATGGCAAAGTAAGAAAATTTAGTATATGTTAGGTAGTATTTAGGTTTGTCCGTTGCTATGTTTATAGTCCAGTTAAATGTAAAACATTAAATTTATTGTTTAACAATAGCTTTACGCTAAAAAATATTTACTGCTTTTAATGCCAAAAATGTAAAGAATAAGATCTTTTTTTACTCTATTTACATTTAATTAATATATTTAAAAATTGTGATTTAATGTACGGGGAGACTTATTTTAAAAAACAGTACCTACCTATTCTGGATCTTATAGAATTAAAAATCCCACAAAAGTATCTAATACATAGGTATCATATTTTATTTAATTTCTGATCACAAAATACTTTCATAATAATTATTGCTATGGAAAGATTTGGATAAATAATAGGTATGGTATGTAGGTAAGGTAACCTATCAGAGAATTTATTTGCATACGACGAAGCTAGAGGAAATTTTTTTTTAATAAAATACGAATCTAACTTGGCAACGTATTGGCGCAACACAACACCGCGTCGAATAGTAGTAAACAAGATCGCAGTTCCGTGAATAACATTCCTAATCACCACATGAAATAGATTTATTTTAATGTGTTTTTATACTATAATTTTTTTTAAACACAGTAGGTTCAGTAGGTTTACCAGATTTAGTGCTAATCAGCTCATAATCCCAATTTTATAGGAGTCTACTAAAGGCCGCGTGCTTGAAAATACTTGAGGACTTTCCCAGTGGCCGAGTGTGACTCATGTCCAGCGATTTACCTTAAAATAGATATAGCACTAAAAACAGGTACAGTATTTTAATAAAATTGTTACAAAAGTTTTGCTATAAAAATATTAATGACAAAAATATTTAATTCAAAATTATTTTTTGAAAAAGTTATTTACTTATAGATTCTACAAAAAAACGATACCTATCTGAATATGAACAAAACTCTATTATCGTCTCTATCAGTAAAGCGGAAAGAGATTAATGAGCATCCCCAAGGCGGTGCCGAACTCCGCCACTCATGGTAGAGACGACTCTATTTGGCTTCCCAAACGAGTGTTTAAAAGCTAACGCCACAATTTTGATTAATGGTGCCGGGATCCTCGCGGTACCTGCTTTCGGCAACTCCTACAAAAGATGACCCAACACTCAATATGTAAAGAAAACAATATATTAATGCTGATTTGTGTTAATGTCTATATTAATCTTAGCGGCATGTGCATCTTGAATGCTTATCAGAATGCATTTGGCGGTACCGACCAGCTGTTTTGTTTCTGTTTCGTTTATCTGTTTTTATATCGACTATTAATCGTATAATAGTCCATATAAAAACGGTTAATGGTACCGCTTATCTCTTCATTAGCGCAAATTTGTCGTTAAATAACAATGTTTACAAATTCGCTAACGTCACTTTTAGCGGTTTTCAGTAATTGACTAGGAAAAATGGCTAAGGCCACACTGAAAATAAAAAATGTTAATTTTATATAAGTACCTAGATAAGTGTTTAATAAAAATTATTTTGTAGATCAAAATCTGAAATGGAGTTCTTGTAAAAAGATTGATCACTTTGCTAAAACTTTTCAGTTACATAGGTAGCTCTATTTTTTATTTACTTTATGTTTAGACTTTAACTACTACGAGATCTAGGAACAGAAGTAAATAAATATGAGACTTACCAGAAATAAATCCAAATCACTCAAAACTACGTACTCCAAAAAATCCATTAAATACATTTATATTCACATTAATCCAATCGCTATAACTTCGTCTGCTACAGTTTTTATTTACACTAAACTTGTTAATTACCAGAATAACTTAATGATATTGTCTATACACAACACAAAATACTTAGGAGTCAAAAATAATTGCATCTAAATATATCATCTATTCCTTGTCATTCTTAATTGATTTAGTTTGAGCGAGTTCATGATTATAGAACATCCAATTTACGTTTACCACTTGTCAACATAACGACCATACCGTCTAATTGGGACCACCAAAACGCAGTTGATATTTTATTCATACCGCGAACCCTCCGACAGATTTTTAACGGAGCGGAGCCAATTGTGAACATGATAGGCAAACACTCCTAGAAACGGTAATGTCACAAATCAATTGGTAAATTGGTCCAGTTCTTATACGGCGGAACTCAAGTTCAAGTTCGCGCGAAAACTTTTTAGACGTCACTTCAAAACAAAATTAACGCAAGTAACACACCACTTCACTGTCCTATCTTATCGCATGTAAATAGATCGACGAGTATTTCACGAAAATTACATCGGTCGACGTGTAATGAACGTCTGAACCCGCATTGAGCTAGCTGTCAAATCTACGGGCCGTCATAGTCCGCTGCCATGAGTGGGCTCACACATACACGCGCGCATGCACCGATAGTCACCAGCACACTGACAAACTCCAGCGGAGCGCGAACGTACGTCCACTCGCACACGCGAAACTTCATGATTCATACATGGCTGCGCTTGTGTTGTGGCGGGTGGGAGTGCGAACATGCAGCGTGCTTTTAACGCGGCCAGACGAAATGATGCCTAACTGCAGAAGGGAATGTGAACTGTATCGGTTTTACAAAATGGCTGGTTATAGAGAGTGTATACGCGCTATGTGGCCGATCACATGAGAGATTATCCGAATGCGTGTGAATGCACGTAGCGTTGCGCTACGGTTGGGCGGGAAACACTATGGAAAGATGCGTCGCGGTTTCTGAGATACTTATCACATTACTGACTCGATATCTAACAAAGTCTAATCTAAAATGAAACTCTTGCTTGTTGTCAATATCACGCACACGGCTTTGTCAATGAAAAGATTCAAATACTCATGTATGTATGTGTAAGATCCCTGAGATCATTTATCATTGCTTCAGCAATACCCTAACTGCGATAAAATTTCTAGAATATTTCCTATTAACTCCATACACAATTTAAGATAGAGATCCCTTGGTATGTTTCCTGTTGATTTTCAGTTGTCGCTCAATTACGCGTTTTACTCGTATTGTGATGAGGGTCGTGTGGAGTGAAATAAGCACTCTACGTTCATTGTTTTAAAATACTTAATTGCGTAACAATTCCATCAAATACTTACGCATAAGTATGACAATAATCTGCATGTATCATCGTACCTACGTCGATTCTTCGAAATTTCTTACCTGAAACAAAATAAAATTCTGTTTTAGAATGATATTATCCTTATTTAAGACAAATTAATATGCTTCTAACGTGTTACATGCTTATGTACCTATTTACCTTGTACGAATTTTCACAAAATGCCATTTACGAAGACTCACGGAAATTTTATTGCAGTAGAACATGATATTCCCAGAGGATGTACTCATACCTACCTCTTGTAAGAGAAAATTTAGCTCTTGAAAGACTGCACAGACAAATTCAAAAAGCGAACATTAAAGCACGAACAAAAATTTACACACTCAAACAAAGCGATGCACAATTATAGTATGTACAGTACAAGTAATTAATTATTCATCGACATCTTATCAACTAGGAAAAATATTTTCAAAAAGTCATTGGCTTTCGGTATCGGTATCTCTCGACCTGTGACTCTAATATCTGGTTCATACGCAGACATCATCGTAAGTGTGCTGATAAGTGGGTCATTGCTGAGCTGTATGGATATTCTCCTATTGGTCAAGTTCAAGAAATGTTTGTTACTTAAAAAGGAAGTAGGTATTCGATTTCAAGTGAATTTACGGATACTTATTTTAAGGGAGTACCTACTTGGCCAAAACTTTCTTAGTCTGAGTTGGTGCTTGGTATTAAAAATACTTGTCTATGTTTAGTATTCAAATATAAGGAATTCTTGTAAGTATTAAACAGGACCTTAAAATAAATTTAGATTAGGTCGCATCAAAAGAAATGCATACCTACTAGCAGTAGCAAAATATATAGAGAAAACACAGCAAAGAATCCATAGTGACACTTTAATCTTAAATTTAAACTTCGTACAAATGCATAAATATTGACTTTTATTACAATGTTTACATAAACAGGAACACCTAGATATGATAAATGTAAATTATGTGGTTCAATTCAGAGTGCAATATTTTCATAAACCATGTTAGCTACATTGTAGCGAATATGAAAACCAACAACCATACAATGATTAATTAATCGGTCAGAAACTGTAATAACCGTAAAGTATAAAATATAAGTGTATGCGAAAATAGATAAAAACAAATAACAGAAAACATTAATTAAAAAGATATTCGTATAGAAAGGGTGATTGCACCGTTCGTTTTGTAAACAAAACGGAGCATAAAATTAATAAAAATTAATTTATTACAAAGCTATCAACGCGCGTCACTTTATAGATAAAAATTGGTAAACAAAGAGTTTAATGATTCCTTCGGAATGTTCTCGTTAGTTGATGGAAACTGGGGTTTCTCAGAAATATGTACGATATTTATGTTTAGGAACTACGAATACGTATTTGTATGTACTTATTGGTGCGTGTGCGATAAATAGGTAGGCAATGTAATATTTTATATCAATCTTTCACGCGTTAATACTAAAATTGCTTTGTTTCCTAACATTAAATTAAAGTGTAAAGTATTGTCATGCGTTTTATAATAGTTCATACTATATTTATAGCTAACAATTACTTACGTTAATCGTTTAAAGGTTTACCACATAAGGGATATTAATTTATTACAGAAACACTTTCATTTTGATTGTTGTGAGTCTTTAAGGTTAGACGCGGTCAATAAAATTAATGACATATACCGACATTGAAAAGAAACTACGCACCGCATAATAATATTATGAACTTCAATTGGAAATTATAATGAAGACGTTACGATTTTCCATGACTCCAGGATGATGTATCAACCGTGAAATTTTTGAAAAAGAGACTCGACACTTCTGAACCGTTCTATGAGAGTTATTACATTAATATATTTACCAAACACGCTCCTATTATTACAATTTCATGTACTCGTTTACGCATAAATTAAAGTGATGCGAGTTTTCTTTTGTCCCAACCCTTATTTGGTATTCATATTTGATATTTTGATAATACAAAGGGACGACGCGCTTTGAAATGAAAACACAAAACGTGTTCATAACTTACACAAGAAAAACCTGTTTCACGGGCAAAGTATGCTAAAGATACAAATTGTGAAAGAGGCAATCGTTCATGCGATGTCCTTATCTGTCGGACCATCTGCAAACTATTGTGAGCTTTTTCGCTGGCGCTTTAAGCATTTTATTCTAACGTAGGTATTCGTACACGGACACATCACTTCAATTACGGTCATATTGAATGAAATATGAGTTAAGTGAGGGATATTAAAGGGCAGAGCCGGGTTGTTTGTGAAATGTGAGCTTTGAAATATGTACACTGATAGAGCACCCTTTTTAATTTGTCCAAACTATAGTCCGTGGCGAAATAGGGCACATAAAAAAATTCAAAACCGTACCCCAATTTAGTGCGTCGACATAAGTTTTCTTTTACATAAAACTATGTATTATTGTACAATTTGGTAGGAATTTTCGTGTTCCTTATTGCTTCCGCAACGAATTTCGTGCGACCCACAAGTAGAAATGATTGAACCTATCGGGCATTCGCCGGCAGCGGCCGACTCCAATTTAGTTTTTCGGATTAGATACGGCAAACATAATAACATAATTGCTCTAATAACAGACTAGCCTCGCCGTACCTTACAATTCACTTTCCAAATTGGTTTATTTTTTACCCCTAGTCTGTCTAAAACTATTATGATTTATTATCAAATTTTCGTGCAGGCAAATTATGGGCCGAATTTTCGTTAGTCCCCGTGAAGGATGGTTTCTCTTTCCAACGTTTGTTTGACTAAACGATTAGATAAGGACGCAAATATTTCTATTGTATTTCCTCGGTAAGCTGGCCGTATTACATGCCTTGGTGTTTGGATGAAATGATTTACGAGTCGTTTTGTAATTAACTCGTAGGAACAATAATTAGTTGGATTAACATGTAACGCGAGCGATATTTTTCAAAGTCACTAAGTTTATTAAAAACAGAAGCCTTAATTTAATACGATAGCATCTCTGAGAATATAAAAAATGTGATCTTATAATGAGTTTCTAAAGACAATCAATTTTCCGTAGGTATGTGGTTTATCAAGTATTTTTGTTTTATTTAAAGTTTAAATAAGTTTATTTGAATTACAGTTAGCTCCTTTAGAATTTTTAGGTAGGTACGGTTAGTCATTTGTCGAAGTTATTATGTCCCACCTGTAAGTTTTAAATACAAAAGTCGAGTCTTAAAGAGCTCATTTAAATATAGCAGTCCTGTTTCAGAACATTTGATTTCATGCAAACTATAAACAAGGAACAAACATCCAACCGCAGGCACGTATGTACGAATAGTGAGTAAACTAGAAGTTCTAGCGTTTTGAAATAGTGCAACCGACAAATGTTCATGACAGTCGGGTGAATTAAACATGAAACCTGCCACACCGATATTTACATGCAAATCTAAGTTTTCACGACTCGACAAAATTAGGCTTATTTCAAATGTACTAAATCACTACATAGTATAAAGCAAAGTCGCTTCCCGCGTCTGTTCCTATGTCTGTATGTATGTATGCTTAGATCTTTAAAACTACATGACGGATTTCGACGCAGTTTTTTAATAGATAGAGTGATTCAAGAGGAAGCTTTATATGTATAATTTACTGATTTTGAGGTATTTTATAGGTAGGTATATCTTGAATACTGTAAGCTGCCCTGAAAGCTTTAAAACTTTAACGCTTGAACGCGTACTTCTTTATATTGAAATTACTTTTTTCTCACTTTGAATATAATTAACCGTTTTTGTACTCAATGCATATGGATAATTAGGTTTTATTTACAAATTCAACGCTTGTTCATAACGTAATTAGTAAGTTATTAAAATAATTTAAATTAATTAGGTACTGCTTAATACTAAATTTTAAATTCAGGTTGTCATAATATTTGTATGATAAATTGAAATTTTCAAGAAATCTTAATTTGTTAAATTAAAATTAGTTGCTCCTTAATGATTTATACGTGGAATAAATTTTATTCATTAACTATAAACGCATACCACTATAATAAATCAAAATTAATAAGACGAAATGCAAAAACAACCTGCAATTTGAGCTTGATATAAGTGAAAAAAGCACAATGGAATTATACGGGAGATGAATAGGTATAACTTTTACTTCAATATCCCAGGCAGTTTTTGAAATGTTTCTGTTGGTAAAAACATGGCTTGCATCATCAAAAACGTGGTAAAAAAGTACGGTAAATCGGTTCATATTAAATCGAATCGCATAAGTAAAGATCACAGTTACTATCAGTACTACCTACGTACCTAAGTATCTATTATCAATTTATATTTATACAAACTGAAACTTATGTATTTAAGTCAATATAACATACCTTATACATAAAATTCACTCACACGAAGACCGTTGATACATTATGTGCATAAATGAAAGTAGATACGTTTTCGTAGATACGGCGTGTGGTGAGGCGGAAAAGGCCTCCGACAAAGGACTGTGACAATGAAGCTAATAGGGTTGTTCCCCAAATGAATGAAGTATGCAAATATTTACACAAAATACTCGTGACAAAAAAATACGTGAAACATTAATTATGATTTATGTGTACCTATAGAACAGAGGCGGGTGCAACTAAGCGTAAAGAAACAAAAGGATTAGTCAGGATTACAATCGTAATACCACTATCTTTGCCTTGCGTTTGGCGTTTCATAATAGATGTGAGAATTTTAAATTATAGTGACATATTTGACAGCTCCTTGCGCCACTATTTTATACAGACAAAAAATAAATCTTGCAATATATATTCCTATACAAGCTTATTAAAATTTATCAAGTCTAAATATTTGCAAAAAATAAAGTGTTAGGTAACTGTGTAATGTATCTGCTTTTCAATCCTTGTTAATTTAGTCGTTAAGAACTGTATGTAGCTAATTCACATTAAGTAGGTACATAAATAGAATAATAAGCTTCAGATAAAATAATAGTAGGCAAATTACTTTATAATAGTTTGAATTCTTTTGAAAACAAAATAATAATGTGTATGTGAAGGAAATTATAACACATACCACAAATCGTCCGACTGAAAATAGTACAAAAGGCACAACCCTAGCCGCGCGTCCGACACAGCCGCCCGGCCACGTTTCAGGAACATGAATTATGGCGCGAGCCGATGTGACTTTTCAATTTGAAATCATCAACCTGGAATTAATTTCATTTTTGAACCCCATTATTTCTGTTATCTACACGCGAATCGCGCAATATGCGAGTTTCGCATTATTGCCGTTTCGACAAAAATATTTTGCGGCCAACGGTTGGACCAATCGCAATTTAATTCTGTGTTCTGTTTTAACATTTTCACAACTAGCGTAGGTAGGTACTTTACTTATACCTACTTGACTAGTGTTTTTATTTATATTAGCATCCTACTTATCTATTAGGTATAATATCAGAATAGGTTATGGGGAAATTTGTTTATTTTAATCTAGGGTCTACAAGAATATTAGAAAATATAGCGTCAGTAAAAAAAATGTTTCGTCACTCATCATCAATGCAACAAAAATAAAACAAGTTTGAATAACTATAAAAATATTTCCGGAGTTGTGTTGAATTCGTGTGTAATTCACAAATCTGTCATCGCGCGAGGTAACCCACACGGAGCGGTCGGACGCTACTATTCATAGTTCCCTATTCAGCTCGTAACGGTTACCGGTGTTGACGAAAGCTCAGCCGAAATAGATGTCGCACCGATAAATTTTATTCAAAATAAAACTCGAAAGGTTATTTCGGAGAAAACATGCGGCGACTTTTTGTTGTGATAATCGGGAGTGTTCAAAAAAATCTTTCGAGACGCAAGCTAGACGAGGACGTTGACCTGAAATTCTTGCCGTAATTTAGTGATCACTATTTTTTTCGTGAATATATTCGAGCGGCGAAGAATACATAAGTACCTAACGATGAAAAGATCCCAACACTTTGTCTATCTCCACGTATTAATCGTTCGTCGAAAACATCTGTGATCTACATAAATACCAACTCATGAATTAATAAATTAGGGTTTCAATTGTTTTACGAAAACTTGCCTAAAAGGTAAAATCCGAAAACATGGCCATGTCCTAAATGAAATTTTGTAAACATTCTTCAATTACGAGTCTGTAAACCAACGTAATCGATATAAGACTACGTTGAACGTCCAAAAAGATACGCTCAAATCCCTAAAGAGGAACCTTATAACAAAGCTAATATTAGACAATCATTTCCTGTCAAAAGGGAGGCGTCCCCCACCCTGACGGATCGGGCCGGGGGTGGCGGATGGAAATACCTCCTCGTCTCCAGATTTCGCAGTCGCCGTGTTCGAGTGTGAATCTGAATTCTTATTTTTTGCTGTTAGAGTGATGAATGGATTTTTAATATCCTCTTGCAGCTGTCTGGATTCGAAGGTCGTTAGATGAAAAATGCTTCTATATACAATGTACGTTTTATATTATCAAACAACTGGGCTACTTACGACTAGTTTATTGTTATAGAAATACACCACCCGTCAATTCTACAATCTGGGAACGAAATGTTGATTAATGTAGCGTCTATGTAAGCAAGTTCTTTCGTCGCTTGTGGGGAAAAAGTCAAGAAACAAGTGTCTCTGTCATATCGAGCGTATAGTACCGACAGGCAACAAGACATCAGCATCCAGAGACGTCTCAATACTCGGGGCTAAGGTCGGCAAAAAACGCGCCGGCCGCTCTCACGACTCTATTACGACTCAGCCGCGAATAAATAAAACATGACGAGCCCTTCTCATGTACACATATGTACATCACGTTATGTGTACTTGTACGGATGTACCCGATCTCGATTCGGAGCATCTGATTTGAGACCATCTCGCTTGTTGTTTACTTTCAAATAAGGCAATTATTTTTACCTCTGAGAGAGATTTCTAGGGCTGCACGATATATCATTAATATTTTACCATAACTTTAAGTGATAATAATATGCATTTATCTACGCTTGCAGGTTCTGAACAACATGTAACATGTCAGTAAAGTTGTAGGAAAAATTTAACGCTAACTAATTTGCACATGCCTCAAGGAAATCTTGTCTGGGCCTGCGCGATGTGTGTGGTTGTTTAAAAGATTAGTATGACCGCCACGTCGATAAGCAATAAAATTAGAAAGGCAACCGAGACTTAGTTAGGCGTGGTACGGTGTTTAGCCGAGACTTTTGTATTTGAGAACATTTTTATCGTTACGATGACTTCATAGTATGAATAGATTATGAAAAATCTGACTCATCCCAACGTCCAGACTTCTCAAATATGGGAAGTGTTTAGAGTTTAGACTAAGATTAGACAGAATGGTTGTTCCATGCCATTCTCCAAAGTCGATGGTCATTTATACAGTCTATGGTGATCTATACAGTAGGTACGAAAAAAAATTGAATAACGTTTGATTTGTAATTTAAAAAGTTGCGATTTTTTTATTACAATTCTCATGATGGGTCTGTATTAATTTAAAAGTATAGTTTTATTATTCTATTGACATGATATGGCACCGTGTGTGGCTTCCACAGCATACATCACCTAATAGCCAGACGATGCTCGCAGACCACAATAAAAACATGTGACGAAGCATCGACGCTACATTAACGCGCCCGCCATACTTGGCACCACGCAAACCCCGCCTGCTGGCAACGACACGTATCACGAAATATCAATAGAGCTGACTTCTACACATCTTATCGATGTACACGAAACGTCCTTATAAGCCAAACTTCGATTATGTAAAAACAAGATAAATGATGGTAATTTATTATATGACCTAAGACAACGTATTCAATTCTACTACACTTAAATTGTGTTTTGTGAATTTTCTTGAAATGGTTAGAAAGAACAAAAATGAATTTGGGAACAGTATAATATGTTGGGAATACTTCCCTTTTTCCGAGACAAGCAAATTATACGTAAATTCTTTTGCACGTAGTTGTGCCTACTTATATGATTACAGGATCCGTCGACACAGAGCACATCACTACGCACCGATACCGTTACATTTTAATCGTCGTGGATCTCTTCTTCTATTATTGTTTTTCGAATTTCGGCAGCAAGACAGATGGTAGCAGCGGCTGGGAATTTGTATTACAATAGCTGCCACAATTCTACCAATGTTCGCTGGCACGGAGCGAGCGCGGCTGCTTCTTTACTTCAGCCACTTGGCACTCAATAACTTTCCTACCATCGAAAGTGACGGAATAATTTTTGGCTACTCGTTACAATACAGAATACAGTACAATAATCTTTATCATTCACAGCATAAAGTGAACAAAATGATAAAGCAAAACGCACAGAAAAACAATTAAACTATTCAATTCTAAACCTACTCGTATGTAAGAAGAAATAGGCTTTCAAATACGATTAAATAAACTTATTTGCAGTTATTGCTAGATAAGGCGACACGGATGATCATGATCTAGCTGCTGTCTAAAATGTGTTACTACTAATCGAGGACTGATGATTCATTGTCCACCTGCCTTTAACTAAAATAATATCTAATGGCCAGTAAAAGCGGATAGAAAATTGTAAAAGGCCAGAGCATCTAAGAATTAAATACCGCTATATGTCATAATAAATCTCGCGCATTTCAAAGGCTTTCTTCTGGAAGATAAATTGGACATATGTGACTCTGACAACAATGGGCAAAATCATTAGCACAAGATTCTTACCATAAGTGCGAGGAGAGTAAAGCATTTGGTGGTGCAATCCATTAGGCGGTCCCGTAACCAAGGATGTGTTATGACAGAGCCATACAAGTGGTGGCACATTTTGTCAGTCGAGGATGTATCGAGGCGACGAATATTTATTTATTTATAACATTGTGGGGCTGTAAATTAGCAGTAAATTTACGGCGCGGCGGAGAAGTGATCGCACGCGGTTTATTTTGGGCGCAGGCGCATGATTTAAACAGTTCCCGGTGCGGCCCGTTAGAAATTGAAACCGAACGGGGATTTGTGGCCGAGGAAGTATAACATTGAGCTTTTATTTCATTCAGAGCAGAGGCGCCAATTAAAATGACATAAAAGACGTACGGTTCGCAGATAGTTTATCGGCTGTAAAAATAAGATAGGTACGTTCGCGTCATTCAGTATCATTTCGTAAGTAGCTCAGTAACAGCTTATTGCTCTGTTTCTATATCACTGTGGGTAGCTGTGGTACAAACTCTATCTATCCACTTTTATTGCAATACATCATCCAAATTGCATTTATGAAACGGTGCGTTCCCCACAAGTGGTCTGATAGATATTTCCTAATACACAAATCGTGTTTTGCATTTTGTAATATTACATCGGTATCAATTTTATATCTAAGTCACGAAAACGGCATATCTGCGTCCACTTAATATTATCCGACATACGTGACCTTAATCCTTCAGATCTAGTAGCTTTCGCCCGAGATATTTCTGCTACAACAATGTTATAAAACAATAGGAGGTATTGCGTCATATCACAGGTAGGTAGGTACTAAACGATTGTTTATTAATAGTATCGTAGGCGTTACGACAAGATGTTAGGTACAAGCTTTTAATTTCAGTTTCATTATTAATTACTGTTGTGATTTCTAGTTGATTAGACAATAAATAACTTTGACTATTGTGTTGATTAACAATTGAGACTGTCCGTTGGTTTGGCTAGACTGTATTCTATTCAGGATGATAGCAAGAAAAGTTCATGAGGCGTGGCAGTTGCGGTTTAATGTAAAAAAAGGGAATTTCAATTGCTCAACGTCTGTGTCTAAGAAAAAAGTGATAGGCATAATTTATGACTATTTGAAGACAATGTGATGTTGATGAAGAGTTATTCCTGGTTCTTTAACGATGACAAATAGTTAAAAAATACAAATTGGTAAGTGAATGTGAAAATTATTGTTGTCGAACGTGACAAACGGTCGCACGACAAATGTTACTCGTAGTTGTGAAGATTAGCGTCACTGCAGCGGTTAGTAGTTGGTACAAAGTTATTGTCCACCTGTCCATTTTACGGTAGAAAACAACATTAAATTAACTTTCTACAGTCCCTACCATTTAAATTTGTTAATTACAATATATAACGTACGTTAAAACAAGACAATATTAATGTCTAATCCTTTAACGCAAGGATTATATTATGAATAGACTGAATATTTGTGTTCGGTTAAATGAATAACTAGAAAAGAACATAAATTCTATAATGAGGCCATTTCAAATAAATAGGTACACGTAGGTATTGCATTTATTTAGATTCTAATCGAGGACACCTGCAGAGTTTAGCTAAAGGTGGTTTCAGATTCTTTGTTAAATTCATAAGTAAATCAAGTTTATTACTTTCCTACTTTACCTTAAGTAAGTAAATTTAAATAAATTATTTATTAAAATATAGATAAATTAAAGTTCTAAAACAGACCATAAAACGTAAAATATAACTAGATACACACTATAAAAATAACCTTTACAAGTTTTACAATTATTATTTACGACCCAATGAAAAATTTAAGTACCTAGGTATCTATTTACTATAATTATGTACCTATTTGAATACACTGCACTTCCGCGGGGTACAATAATAGTTCAGAGTTAATTCCTTGTAGTAAAAAGCTAAAGTAAAGAAAAGGTATAGGTAGTAAAGATTCATAGAATATGCTAGTATATTCTAGGTAGGGCACAGCGACGCGCGAACGTGGCGACACGCTATCGGTTTTTGAGGCACATAAATCAAAACCTGCATGTTTTACAAATAAAATTTGATAAAAGCGATACTCACAGCTTAAAAGAATATTTCTTTAAGTATTTAAGTAAATTGAGGGAATACGAAGCATAAATTATAGGTACGGTTAGATACCTATTTGGTAACTGACCAGTATCTCAATTGGATCCAATCCGCATTGGAGCAGCGTGCTGGAGTAAGCTCCAAACCTTCCCCGGTTGTAGGGAGAGACCCGTGCCCAGCAGTGGGACATAAAAAAAAGGGTTGACGGCAGGTAAGGTATATATTGGTACAATTCTTTTACATACAAGCAGAATATGACTTTAGGAACTTTTAAAGTAAAATTGCAAGCACCGTTTAACATAACTAAAATTATAAAATTGCATTCGTAACTTTCCATACCTCTATCTTTCATCGATATTTATCAAAAGGTTGTGTTGTTGTTGAGAAGCAACCTACGGAGTGCAGTCCAACGAGTAGGTACGCAATGTTTAAAAATGTAAACACAATTAAACATTGACCTTTAAATTTCGATCAAAAGAAAATTGCGACCCAAAACAACATACTATTTAAAGTTGTTTAATTGAACTTTTTAACGAAAGTTTTATCTTTTCGAGCACGAAGGACTTTCTACAGACTGTATATCATTAACAGCTCGTCGAACTACGAAGCAGTAGAGGCCTAAAAAACGTCGTTTCGGAAATACGAATTACACGCCGGACTCGTAAATCAACTCGTCCTATTGATATCAATGCTCTAGCCCCAGTAAATGGGGCCTATTTATCTGAATCACATAAAAGTATACGCGTGCCAAACCCAGTGATGATCGGTGAAAAATCGCAACAACCATCAACATCCCTTATTTCAAATGATAAATGACGGAAGCATTCAGAAGTCATGTAGGGCTGTCATGCCTAAAAAATCTAAACTTCGCGTGGAACTATAACACACATAATGGAATTGAATAAAAGACCTCTTTTTCTATAAAGGAATTGTATATAAGGATACCTTTTTTTTATTAACTAAGCTTAGTTTATAGATTAGGTATACGTTGAAATAAGTTACAACATCTGATACGAACAAAATATAACAGGGTGATATGCGACAACCCTACTCGAATTCAATCATTTAATACACATCAATAGATACTCGGGTCTAATACATGCTTGATAATGCATAAATATCCAATCTATTTATGGGTTCACCAAATGTAAGCGCATTGTATTCGTACAAAGATTGAGGTTATCGGTTTCACGGTCGCTTCGCTATTTTTAATTTATGATAAAAAGTTTAAAATAAAATACGGCCATGACCGCTACAATTGTAAATTGTTGTGGCACGCTTTTAATATTATCGATTTACATTCACATGTGAAGCGAAAACTACGAATCTTTTTTTGAGGATATTCAGCGCACGGTGGTATACGAGTTTCGGCATAATTAAAATTCATGTAGAGGCGAAATGCAAAATTTTTTAATTTATAGGTACTTAATAACTGTAACAAATAAAATTACAAGTGTAGGTACTTACTAAGGGTTGCCAGTTACTGCCAATAACTCGAGTTGCGGGTCAAGGAAATTATTGGTTGTAAATAATAAATTGTGTAAGTATGTTAAATAGTAAAATGTTTTTATAGTTATAATTAGGTGCATTATCTTCATTTATATTCCATATTTATATCTATAAATCAACTTTCTTAAATACGTACCCTTTTCATATTAGGAAAACTACAGCCTTCTACCAATTAATACATTATACAAGTATATGTAAGTAGTTTGTTTACCTACAATACAGTAGCGTGTGTTAGTAAAGCTTTATTATTTACTAGCTGACCCGGCAAACTTCGTACCGCCTAAAAATTAATAAAAAGCAAAATCGAAATACATATATTTTTATTTG
>DWAV01000588.1:0-18177 GCA_018231305.1 Noctuana lactifera
ATGACACTTGTTTTGTTTAAAACACAGAATACTTAACTCCTGTTTATAAGGAAAAGGGAAGGGTGAAGGGAGTGTTTGATTTTGATGAAGCCTTTGTCAAATTCTATTATTTGACCATAGACACTTTAAGATCATTGCGCGTGTTTGACATACGTAAGTAAAAGTAGCTCTAAGTAGTCTGTGGTAGTGGTATAGAGAGAGATGCAGTGGTCTGTGGTATGTAGATGGCTTCTAGCATTTTGCGCATTTGCCATTTTCAAAAACGGAGGAAACAAAACGGATAGGAAAGGAGACGGGAATTGTTTTATCCAAATTCCAGTCTTCCTTCCTATCCATTTTGTATAAACTAAGTTTTTGCAATTTCTTACTTTGAGTTTTTTTTTAATATTCAAATCTTATATTTATTTAATAAAACACAACTTATAGTTTAAAAATTTATTGATTAGAGACATTCACACATCAACATTCGAATTACGAGAAATATACAGAAATTAATATAAAGTTGATTCAATAAAAATATAGCTAAGTGTTTTTGATACTTATTACAGATAATTTAAAAATAAATTTAGAAATACATATTGAGCTTTTGAACATACATTTATTTTACTTCGAATTGGCACTTCTGCAATTATTTTATGATGGATTATAGATATTGACCGAAGATCATTAACCTATGTTTCTTCTAAAGCTTTCAATTCCTTTTTGCGAATAAATGATAAATTACACACAAGCATTGTTTAAGGACATCATATTCTAAGGATGTTTAATCAATTCATTGGAAACCATCTGAACTTCATGAGATAATAAATTGCAGAATTAGCTCTTTTTCTTGCACTCTTTACCTTAACCTAAAATACATCTAAGCAAATATTGTCACACTTAAATCGCGACACCATTTAAATTGATGCATGGAGATCGAGTAAAATATAGCTGCCTTAAATCAATAAATGAATCAGTTCCGCCTGTTAATTAGTAAACAACATCAATTTTATTTAGATATAATGGCAGATAAACACCAGGACCTTTATTTTACTTCTACGTGATATGGAATGTCTCATTCTTGTTCACTGCTAATATACTGGAGTGATATCCCCGAACATGCAGATGTGTCACTTTAAATTTCATAAAAAATGTATAAAATTACAAAAATTGATACAAAATCATATAGCATTGGACGAGATTATCGTAGAAAAATGACACAATTGTATAATAATATCAAACCTTATATATGTATGTATCAATCAACTAAGTGTATGTATGAGGTGGATCCAATATACTAGGAGCAGTAATATCACACTGCGGCTACTAACATGTTACAAAGTCACTACACGACTAAATATAGTAATTAATTGTATGTATATGCGTAATATTGTATAGTGTAATCAAAAACTTGGCCACTGATTATATATAGTCCAATCCTTATAACAGCCACTAACTACTACCTCCTCCGAGCGCAGTCGTCGCCAAACTACTCACTAAGTTGTAGGAGCATCATTATATTTTTAAATGAATTTAGAGATTACACTTAAATATTTCAGAGAGCTCTGAAAACCAAACTAAATTTATACAACTTAAATAACATTCTAGGAGCTGAAAAATAACATAAGTGCGTAAATATTAAACACTCAAGATTAAAAGAAATAATTTTGCTTTACCTCACTCAACAACATACCTACAGGGTAATTTGAAATATTCAGATTGACACAAAACAGAATTTATGAAAAGCTTCATGAAAACTAAATGATTCATATATATACACAATAGTGACACAAACTTCTTAATCTAAAATATTTTTATTTCGAGTGGTATACAATTTGAAATATCAAGACTGAAGATAGTCTTAATGTTTATAGCTTTCAGTAAGAAAAAGCCATATAAACATAAATATTGTGCCAAATGCATGTGGCTAGCATATGTGTAATACTATACAACTAACATATCATTAACACATAGCCCCCCTCCTACTTGAGACTCCATCTCCCCTTTTCTATCAAACCTGAAATGCTTTTTAGATATTACGAATATGAAATATTAACACCTATAATGATGTCTGTTCCCAAATATGACCTGGAGACAATTAATTTAGTGGTGTACATGAATTAAACATAATTATATGTATCGCAAACTATTTTAGGAGCGAGTCATAACTAATACCCCTGTAATAATGGCACCAACTTATCGCACCGTATACTGCCTACATAACTTTGTTATTGTATATAAAATTATTAAAAAAATCGTCCCTAGCGAATTAAAATGTATAAAATCTTAATTTTACAGAAGCAAAGCACGCTAAACTTAAACTATAAAATCATTCTATATAAAGGTCACATTTAAAACTGAAATCCACATCTTTGACAATAAACTATAAAGATCGAACTTAGTTCGATATCACACCACAGTTCTAATTAGAAATAAATTAAAGGCTCACTTTTAAACACGCGTCGTGTGGATGTTGTAGTGTGACTGCTGACATGTGGAGTTTAGTTGGCCACCGCTACGTCGCTCGACGTTTCCTGTAAAGAGCACACCAAATTATGTCAAAACAGGTTCTAAATAGGTAAGTTGTTCTTACTAAGAACTACTGTTTAAATTTTTTAGAAAATGAAAATTCCTTACCATTTCAGTTTTCAGTTCTGGTACAACTGGGACTTCGGGAATCAAATCCGCAATAATGTCTGATTTAAGAGTTTCCTGGAATTGGGAATAATTTCACTTGAATAATTGCCTATTATTTTACCATTACTACTAAAGATGGCCAAATATGCAAACTATACAGATAATTAAAATGATAAAAATCTACTCAATTATATTTTAGATCTTGTTAATGGCACCAAGCTAAAATAATTATATATATTTGTAATTTTTTTTAATATCTTACACTAGTATTTTTCGTAATGCAATAAAAAATGTACCAATAATTTCATATTTAAAAAATAATTGGCTACGATTAACAAGTTATTTTTACATACATAAAATATAATTATTATACAACCTACAGGTTGTATAATAAATAATTTATTACAATAAAATATTTTTTTTATATTATAATCTTACTTGTCTAGATGTGTTAGCACAAAGCAAATTGTTTCACGCTGATTTCATGCTGATGAATCTACATATCAAAATTAGGAAGCAAGTCAAGGAAGAGGAGATGAGAAGGAAAGGAAGGCAGCTGAAGGCAGCCACAATATCAAGACGGTCGGATGTGTATCGCATAGATCACGCTCCAATCTTCCAGTTATTGACGGTTCACACATGCTGGTACAGAATTACACATGAAACTAATTACGATAAATGTTAACGGGATGTCAAAACGCTCCTTAAATACGATTACTAATCTTCTACAAGAGCAAGACTGTCCGGACAGTAATCACCTGTGGGGTATCTGAAGCCGCGTCAGCGATCGGCTCGGGGGTCGGAGGCGGCGACACTTCGGATTCGGATCGGCAAAGCTCGCTAGGCGGCAGCGGGAATGACTCGGAGCCGTCGCCCTGTGCTAGGGTTTCGTTCGCTTCCGACAACGACGGCGGCATGGAGTCTTCCGGTGTCGAAGCTACTTTGCCCGGTTCGCCGTTACTTTCATCCATGGGCCCGACGGTTGGCGGAGTCGCTTCACCGTTTGTAATTACTTTGTTCTCTTCCACATCTCCATTACATTTTGGATCCTCCATAATGTTTTCTGTAGTATCTTTGGTTTTATTTTTCATATTTTCGATTTCAGTATCATCGTTACTTTTGATGCTGGTAGAATCAATATGGTCAGAATTAATTACAATAGTAGGCGATTCGAGAATTATTTCTGAATTATCAGGAATATCAGTAACAAGTTCCTCTGTGGCATTCTGTGTGTTTATATCTTCATCAGCGGTACATGGTAAAGGTGATGGAATATTGTCTCTCTCTGGTTCCGATGTATCACGCACAAGTTCAGCAAAAGTTTCATTCTTAATCTCAGATTCATCGGTATTTAAATCCGGATGCAAGACTTCTTGATCACTATGAACTTCATCTTCAACGCGTTTTTGAACTTCTAAGCTTTCAGAATTGATGATTTGAACAGGAGAAACATCAGAGATTTCTTCAACAATTTTGATGGGGATTTCAACTGGAACTTCAACAGTGCCATTAACATGGTCTAATTGCTTATGTAATTCTATTATATCTTCAGTAGCTGGAGTACTTTCATGAGCATTAGGAATATCGTTTTCCGTAATATCACTTTTTTCTTCTATTTCAAGATCCTTCGGAAGCTGTTCTTCAATCGTTTTCTCAGTAGGAGCATTTTCAAAAGGGGGTTGTACTAAGTCGGATTGGGTATTCTGAATTTGAACTGGATTATTTTTTACAGTGTCATTAGCTTCAGTGATTGTGTCAGTAGTGGCTGTCGGTGGTGCTGTGTTTGTAGTGATATCAGTAGTTTTAGCAAGTGAAGCATCTGTCAGTTCTGGGGCCATAGTGGTAGCGGCAAAGGAAGCCACTGACGAAGGAGGGGGATTTACAGGAAGGGGTGGAGGCGTAGGTTCTATCAAAGGCATTTGATCAACACAAACCTCTTTTTTAACAGGAATTTCAGTAGCAGGGACGGTTTCTGGTGATTCGACAGTGGTTTCTTCAGGTTTGCTTGGTTCAATTGGTTCCACCTCAGGTGACTCAATTTTGGGTTCGTCTAAGGATAGTCCATTGACAGGCAATTGTTCTGGTTCAATTTCAGATTTAACTTCCGGCCTATCGTTCTCTGGACTTTCCTTAGCAGGTTCGTCGGCAGTTGGGATTTCTACTTTGGGAGTTTCAGGGGTGCTACTACCATTTGTAATAGGTTCAGTTACTGGAGTTTCGGGAGTCTTTTCTTCTTTAACTTCAGTCTCAGGTTTTGCTTCTTCAGCTACTTCGTTTACTTCAGATTCAGGGGTTGTTTCTGCTACCTGTAAATTTATTCACATTAAAATACCATTTCACAGATAATACAATATATAAACTTTTGGTTTAATAAATAATTTAATATCACTTGGGCACAAATTAACACTAACACATTAAAGTACCTTGTCATCAGCCATTGTGGCAGTATCCGACACTAGTGTACGTTATAAGAATTCAAAGCAAAGACTGAAGGGAGTTGCACTAGTCTGTTGTAATTTATAGCATAATGTTGGTAACGGAAGATTGATTCTCATTTTTAGATAAGTAGTTACCCTTCAATGCTCATGTTATATCATATTGCAGCTGTGAAGTAGGGTTAGCACAAATATCAAATATATGCAATAGATAGGCATTTAAAGCAAAATATCAAACAAAGCTAACCTTTAGCGATATCAATAATACCCCAATATTTCGACAACTTACATGGCATAGTAATATAAAGCTTCAGGTACATTATTTTCTTTGAATTCCTAAATGATTAAAGAAATATTTATTATATTTGTCCCAATTTTGGGAATTTACTTAAAAAATTAAAAGGGTCTTGTTGCACAAGCTTGGATAAGTTCCTTACTGTGTGTAGCAAAATTATCTTAAGCATATAATATTGTACTTCCAGCAAATTTTTTAAACAAGGTTTATAATATAAAGATCTCTAAAACGATATTTTTGCCTGATAAGCTAGACTAAGAACAATTCGTAACAATGCTGTACTCAATTTTAAAGTGCCATTAGGAAACGTTGAATATTATACTGATTTAATATGTTATATGAAACAAAATTAAATCAGGATTTAAAAAATACAAAATAATGTGTTTTAATTCTAAGACTTGCAACCGCAAACTTGTGGCAAACAATAAAACGATACTAGTACACAAGGCCGTCTCTGTTTACTGAAGTAGAAACATACAACTCAAGTGCCTTGGTAGTTTGAGTCCCTTTCGAGTGTTTAAAAAATAAATAATTAAGTTTTTCGGTAATGTTTTAAGTATAGCTAAAGGAAAATATATCTCTCACTGATATTCTATAAAATCCCATATAATCAGGACATACTCACATACGATCAAAATGAACACTAAAATATCATAATCCATAGATTTCTAGCGCGAAAACAAATCACAATCGCGTGGACGCTCGAATGCAATCCACCTAAGATGATTGGTGCCGTACGCTTTGTAATGCTGAGATAGAGGTCAATAACATGAAATTTTAGACTAAAATTTCTCTTCCACTATATGTCAGTAGAAATTGATCGCTACAAATATAAGCGGAAGCGTAATAATATGCTTCTATACTTCTGAAAGAGTGACTAACAATTTTAAAAGGTTAGGAACTATAGAGCGGAACACGGTGCCCATAGAAAGACTTCCCCGTTGAATATGTGCACAGTGAGTCACTCTTTTATTACATCAGATTACCGTTATTCTGGAAATAGATATTTTAGAACAATTAATATTAATCAGGAAGATTAAAGTTTGGTAGTAATTTAATAACATATTTTACAATTTTAAGAATTTATAGCCAACTTTATATAAAAGTTAACATAAAAATTTCCACATAAACATTGAAAAACCAGGCGTTTGGCTTGGTTGAGCGTAAAATTAAAAACGACAACAAAGAACAGTAACCATTTATCAGCAGTAACCATTTATCATACGCCGGTTTCGAACAATACTCCGGTAGTTTCCTGTGCGGAGGGCACGTGTGGAAATTGGCAAAATTATTACTTTCCTACCTCCTATTAATACATATCAAGGAAAAATACAGCAGGCGAAATCAAATATTTTACATTATTAGTTAACTATCGTTATTTTTTCTAATATGTGTCGGTATTATCGTTTTTATTAAAAATATATAAAACATGATCTATATATCGGTGATTTGTGACTTCTGATTATAACGAATAAAAGGTCACTTAGAACACAATTAGTTTTTATGACTTTTCATGATGTCGGGGGTTTGTTATTATATAAATATCTATTGTTTATCAATGACTGATAGCACACATATTTGTGCAAGTTACTATAATGTGTCTATGACAAATGAAAATTTAAACGTTCAATTGCTTATAGTCACAAATCAATATGTAAATTATGCCATAGATATAACAATGAAAAACATGGACGGGGGACTAAGAAATTGTAAATGCAAACAAAGGAGCACCAATTTACAGGTTTACGGGTCGAACAATTTTAGGATAATTTGGCTTTAATTACGTAAGCCGATTGCTACAGAAATGTCGGTCACGCTTAATGGACTCATTGTCAAGATATCCAGATCAAGACAATTGCGTCCAATAAAATAAATTGCAGCAACCCGCATATTTGGAGAGTCCTAACAGTAAATAAGTAGGTAGAAGTCAAATGTTCCAGGACTATCGTCGTTAGTACGAATCATAGCAGGTTTCCTTGTAAAAATACAGCATTTAAGGTTGCGAGTCACCACAGGTTTAGTTTTATAAATATAGTATGAAAGTTTAAGCCTCTCGGCGTATATTTAATTTAAATACCTTGCGCAGAATTGTGTGACAAGCGAACGGGTATGATTTGCACAGGCAATAAATAACAAGAGATAGCAGTAGGATCGCGCCCGGTTCATAATCACTATTATAACTTATAACCAGTCGTTATCAGCAGTTGAACGCCCTTGTTTTTGCACCAATTACTACTATATTGCATGTCCTGGTAAATATTTTTCAAATTCTTTAATAAATATGACAAAACAGATATACAAGATAGAATCGTTAATTAAGACGAATATTATACTGAATAACAGGGTATATTATATAAAAGCGCAACCAAAGAATTCCATAATATAGGTCGATATGATATGTAAACCTTCCTTACGAGTATTTCAAAACTCCATTGAAACGTTTATTATGAAAACAGCAGACGAGCCGATACGGACACCATGTTATTCAGTAAACATGCAATTTGAACTGTTCGCTTCTCGTGTTGACCCCCCGCGCCCGTCGTCGGTACGCCGGTCTGCGTTATAAACACCATTGTTCACACGATCATAAACGATAAACGTGATTTAAACAAATTAAGGACTCCCTTTTACTTTACTGAATTCTTATAAGTTTTGTATTGTTTTAACAAAAATTAGCAACGTGTTTTCAGTGTGAAAAAAGTATGTCGTTTTGTTTAGTCATACAAAAATACATTTTTAAACTGGTCGAGCAGTAGCTGTAGACCATATCATTTTATCTCTAAATATTCTGTATAAGCAATAGTATAGCAAGTATACTCGTAATAATGCGACGCTAAGAAAACTGGATGTGAGGGAAGTTGCGTGTTTAGCTTCACCGGGGAGCTCGGATCGTAACTCGCTCTGCCGGCGGCCGCGACGCCCACAACGCTGTCGGAAAACCAGCCCCACGGCTAATTTTATTTTGCATCAAAACTTGTTTCGCAATTGGTGTACATTTGATAAAGACAGTAGATAATATTACAAAAACAAATACATTGTGGTATGTATTTCAATCGGCAAAAAAGGTAATAGCCACAATTGAATGAATACTCGTCATTCCAAAATAGCCAAAAACTTTATTTGTAAAGATGCAAATAATAGGAGCTTGTAAAAAACTTGAAAACCTTTCAATATAATAGTTTGTGTTCAGTAGTATTCGTGATTGGTGCAAGTATTAACGATAGGTAATTAGTAAAAACCAACATGGCATGTGTTACCTCTTCCAAGTTAAAAAAACGGGGCCATAATAAAATTATGTATGTATAAGTGTGTTCATTTATTTATAGCTTAGTCAGGGGTGCCCAGTTATTAAAAAAATAGCATTAAGTTGGGATTTTACAATATTTTAATGTTTATTATTACTAGGACCTAGGTGTTTATATAATGACATCTGCATTATATAAATAGAGGTCAAAGCAAACATAAAACTTTATACGACGACCCCATGAAGTTATGGAAGTTTTTTTAAGACAAGGCGCCTTGACATGACATGTTTGTTGGTGATACGCTTTTGCTAATGGTTTAGTTTTTCATTTTTTACACAATTACCTCATGTTCACAATGTTTTGTATCTTATCATCGCCAGTAAGCAAGTAAATCATGTCATTTTAAATTAATTTTACACTAGGTCAAGCTCAAATATTTAACGTTGGTAGGTTACGTGCGATTCAAATTAAAAATAGTTATTTTTAATTACAAAATCTAAACCACCAGATAAGGCATTTATACGATCGAGGAAATGGCAGCCCTAAATAAAGATGTTTACTGTTTTGGTACAGCTTGCGTCCATCGCACAAGTATACTAACATCTAATAAAAGGATGGAGGTCTTTCACCCCGATAATTAGTTTTGTGGTTAAATCTAATATTATGTTCATTGAGAATGAGTAACATAAAAATTTAAAATTTTGCGATATTCTTTAATTAACTTAAGAATTATAAGCAAAAATTTAATTACAACGACAATTATAAAACCTACATTTGGCTCGATAAGTGAAACCTAGAATTTTCGGCAACGCATTATTGACAGTTTCCGATGGGGAAAACATTTATTAGGCAACGTAAAATAATTACTGACTATTGGGATTCTTAACTACGTTTTTGTTTTATTTTTTTTTCTATGCTATATAGGTTTGAAAATGTTATCTGCTTCTAAAAAAAGAGCTTAAATTATTATACAGTTCCCAGCCTACTTCCAGTCGAGCAAAAACGAGTTCAGATCACAATTTCTCGCGACTGTTTGGAGATCTTTGCAGTAGACCCACCACGGATTTTCTTAACCGTTTATATACCAAGGAGTAGGAGCTACGATGCCACAGACAGACACGCAAGTCAAACTTATAACTGAACTCTCTTTTTCCGTAGGGGGTTACTAAAAAAGAAGTGAGAATTCTTGTTTGAGGCCGAGACGGGGGCCACGTGTTGGTTCGGTATCCATAACCATCAATGAACTAAGTATCAATAATAGCGTGACATCGTCGTGAACAATAGCGGCTCACGTTTGGTTAGCGCGGATATAGCTCCACTTTGAATTATAATGCGCATTGTTCTTTGCGCGCCGGTTCGGGTGCAATGCACTACGACGCAATAGTTTCTTGTCATAGAAATCGTTAGCTTCTAACTGCAAGGTTGTTTCGGACATTGGAATCATTACCAAACTGGCTATTTCAATAAATTCAAGTAAAAACAAATATTGTCTTGTACTTTTCTTTATTTTAAGAATAACAACGCAGATACAATAAAGTTCAGAATCAAATCGGCTGATTCTCTTGACGATAAAATTTGACCTCACGTGGTGATGTGGTATATGTGCATTTCTAGGATACCACGCCACTTTAAAAAAATTACAATAATAATAGACAGTAGTTTATTTTGAATTAACGATTCTGAGCAATTAACGATTTCACAAAAAAAGATACTGATGGAATTAGCATAGCGAGGTCGACGCCTGAAAACATTACGTTATTATAATCATGTTTTTAGATATTGTCGCCCATAAGGCACGCTGAACGAAACGAAAGTGGGTCAACGCCACTTCAATAAATGGATGTCTCCAACGCATATGTACGTGTAGCGCCGAGGATCTGCGCGAATGTCTGCCATCGTTGTGCACTCTAACAGCGTTCATCGAATACGAATAAGCTTAGTGGGGTGAAAACTAGAAAGTTATTGCTCTTACGGTAATTTTAAGACATGCTTACTCACTCCATTACAATACGATCAAAAGTGTATCGGCTATAATGAGACGACGGAATAAAGCAAAAAACTGGTGTTGAGTTGATGATACTATAGAAATAGATATTTTTTCCTTTAAATTGTGCTCTGTTGGTACTCTGTGAAACACTTACCTCCTCTGGAACTTTCTCGGGCTCTCCATTTGTTTTGGGCTCTTCGTCTTTTTGTTTCTTCTCCTGTTTGGGTTTGTCCTTCCTACTGAAACTGATCGACCTGAGCGACCATTTCTTCTTAACCTGTCCGGGACATGCTTGGTGTTAAAGACATCAAAATATGCTAACACACATGCAACAGTTTGGCATAGAAAGTTACTGAAGTTAAATCTAAAAATTGGCATATGATTTGATAGGAACTGTGAACGAGTTTTAGCTAAAATACACAATGTTACCACTATTACTATTACAAGTAAACTAACACAAACAAAAACAATTAATTAGGCAATCTTGTCAGCTAATCATATTGACATCGATATAGCCGCAATTAATTTTTTATAGCCCTCTGCTACTTCTCCAAAGAATTATTAACAGCCCTTTTGTTCTGGAAACTTCAGTCATTTCCACTACAAAATTACCAATTAATCTTAACACCGAACGAAGTTAGAGCACATTCACATGATATAATATATGATATGATAATTGCATCACCGTCAATTCGCCGAAAATCATCATAACCTTGGGAAGCGATGACTTTGATGTGTTAGCAGGATTAACGACGATGGCTGGCCTGCGCCGATCTTGAGATGACACACACATAGCCATAATAAAGTTATTAAACTATATTTCTTGACATAATTGGCGATTTGACGTTGATTATCTTAAATTCTTAATGTGTAAGGTCAGATCATACCTTTTCTTTTTTGGGCTTCTTGCCGTCCTCCGAAGTGGGGGAGGTGTCTCCATTCTCGCCCTTCGGATCGCTGTCTCCATTCGTTACAGGAGATTCTTCTTTCTCTTTCTCGCTATCTTCTGGCTCTTTTCCCTCTTTTTCAATGTTGCTATTGTCTTTTTCGATCTCTGGAGTTCCGCTTTCATTTTGTTTTTCTTTATCCTACAAATAAAAAAACAGTACTAATAATAGAAAAAACTTTATCGCCTTTTTAACATACCATTTACAGAAGTCCAAAAAATATTTAAATATTTGACTACCTTACGTTAGTTCTTATTGCAGAATGTACCTACTACACTAAGTAAAAAGTAAAAAATAAAGAACGACGCGCAAAAAATCTAAAGTAATATTTATTATACTAAACTATACAATAACATTCTTGTACAAATTACACACACTATTAGATAGTCATAATAAAGTTGAAAGAAAATTTTAAATTAACTAAACGAATAGCTCATTTATGGTACTTCAATCAAAATACAATTGAGTACATTATGTCATTCACCTATATTTTGGATTAATAGATCAACATTACGGAACATCATACGGGTTCCGTTTCCCTAGGGAGTCTACTACAATCATGACTCGATTATAATTTATGTATAACATCCGGGCACAACAAAAGCATTCGTCGAAGCGAAGTCAACTCTGGAACAATAGCATAACGTATCGCATCGTAGAGGGCCGACGAGCAGCTTGCGAGCGAAGAAGGTTGCGCGTAGGGTTGCCGTCAGGAGTCCAGATAAAGCCGAACTACGTAGATAGGCCTTTAGATGCAACTAGACCGATTTAATCGGCTATTGTTATTATAATTTAACCAATTAGATTGTAATCATTATATGCTACGTCCGTCTCATCTTTCAATCATCGCTGGCATGGTTTTACATATTTTTCGTACCTATTTATATTTAATATTAATATAAAAATATACTTAATAAAATTAAGAGTGTTCGACCTTTTCACCTAAATGACTCGTTAAACTGTGGTCTATCAGGCTATTCGGGTTTAAGAATGGGCAACCTTAGTTGAGTCGGGGCCGAATTGGGAGCGTACGGTGGTGTTGGTGTTGGTGTGGTGTTTGTTTACCGTTGGTTCGTGGATGTGTGCGTCGCCGTTGAGCTGCGGCTTGAGCGCGTCCGCGTCCGCGAGCGGCTCGACGCGGCCCTCGCCACCCGCGCCCGCCGCCGCCACCTCGCCCGCGCCCTCCCCCTCCTTGCCGCTGATGTCCACCGAGCGCTTGCTCTGCTTAGCACCCATGCTCGCTGCTGCCCTGCATCACCGCAATACACACACTTAATTGGAGATTTTGTCACAAAAATTATTACAAAAAGGCATTAAACTTTTGAGATACCTATGTAAATTGAGTTTAGCAACATTAAACGTTGCTCTATGTGTCTAAGTAATAAAGCAAGAATATATCGTGTTTTGATAGTTTACTGAATGGATTCGCGAGTATTTCAATTACATATACACAACTACCCTGATACGAGTACATTTTATCTGACCAATCTACATAAACGTTAAAGCTAATAACAATTTCCTTGGTCTATAGCTATACCTCGGTAATGATTCGACAATTTGGTAGTTTGGTTGGTTCTAGTCAATACAATGTATTATGTCATGATGCAGACACAATATGTACATGTGGACATATTGAGTCTGCTTAAATTGCATAAATTAAAATTAAATCTAAGTTAAAAGTGAATAAATGTGTCATTGTCTCACAAACTCTTGGTATGCTAATGATCGCTTTGTGATGGAAATAGATGATGCAGGTAAAGAAAAGGGCAGGCAGCGACTAAATATAATACGCGTCAGTGGGTCACGGCGCTGGGAACGGACCCGAAATAAATTTAACGACCAAAATAGTATCACATATGCATCACATCACACGTAGTTCCATAGCTCTATTTCGGGTCCATAATTCTATGTACGACAGACATGCCCACGCATTTCTTACTGTGCATAGGTATTTCCGCTAAAGCAGATAAATTAAATATGGAAATGCACGGACAAACTGCAGAACACGAAAAGCATATCGTGGTAGGTAACTAACTACCTACTTATATCGTGGCAGTAACAGCCATGAACGAAAACAAAAAATAATAAGTTCATTTTAGGTAAGAAGCGAAAATAGGTACCTAGATCAGAAATACTCTTGGATAAAACTTTCGCTAGTCTAGCAGCAGAGTAGACTAAGACTGGTTTTATGCAAGTCAAATGATTTTAGTAGCAAAACTCGTTTATGTTAGTGCGCTCGTACTAACATAGGAGATTAGGAATAGCTATGACGTTTAAAATGATTTTAAGTAGGAAGAGCACACACAATTAACCAACAACGATTTGTTAAATAGAAGAATATAAATACAAAATGAGTTCTATTATTACTATCGAATGAGTAGTTACACTTCCTGTATACCGTACAAACGTGTTACTAGGTACATATTAAACTTAACTGCTGATAATTATAATAAATAAACAAATAAATAAGTGGTAGCTACATTAGTCATACTACAAAACATTATCTCCGCTTACTGCACCCGCACACAATAGTAAAGATAAAAATAATGAATACAGTGAAAGCTGCACGGATACTTTGTATTAAAATAAAATTTATCAAATTGTTGAATATAATATCTATATATATTTGTAACCGTTGTCTGAAAACAACACATGCGTATAACATGTACGTATACGTAAGTACTTATTTACAACTTAACGCATGTACGATCGCCTACCTAAATATGTTTCATCTGATCATAACAAAAGTCCTCGGCTCGGCGTTCGTCATCCATCATGCAGAGTTATTTCGAATTGATACACGCAGTGGGGTGAACGACCTCTTTCGTTCCCCCACTATAGCTTTTTAGGCACTAGTGACTACTAACTAATCAACCCAAACTTATTGCTGCTCAAACTAAAATAAGAGGTACTTGGAGCGGAGCTACTTATAGCAATATTAGTAACCTTGACTCTTACTATATCAAGGTCGGTTATACGTCTTAGTAAAAATAACATAAGAGAGTAAAATCGTAGACGGTTTACGTGTAAAGAAGACAATACTCAACTCACTCAATACTCAAGGCTACGTTCAAGTTGTCTGAACTTTTCTACAACTGCGCTAAACTCGCATTGTTATTATGAAGAGGTAAAATAAACAAAGGCGATAGCAGTCAATGTCGGTTATAAATCATCTAATTAAATAATTTTATAAGATCGACTTTATATTGGAACTAGGCTTACGCTCGCGACTTCGCCCGCGCGGATTTCATAATTGTACCATTTTACCCTCTTAGCGGAACGCATTATTTTTGCCGTAACTGAAATTACACAAAATATCATACAAATACAATACCTATGTATGTCCAAGGAATAAAACTGTTATCCCCTATTTCAACCTTTCATCTGTCGTTTCTCCCAACGAGGCTATTTATGCAGCCCGCTGCCGACGAGAGAAGTAACACCGCACTTTTCTACTATGAAGTAACTTATTCAGTAAACATATTAACCAACTTCAGAGACAAATTAAACGAAATCGATTTTGTGTTTTTTATGTAGCACGATAAGTTGGGAGATATGCAAATGTAGACAGAATGTAGTTTAATTGAACACGCCGAGCATTTATTTAGATAGGTATACGTTCTCGAAAACAACACCTCGTTATTACACACAAGTATTAGATACCTACTTATGTGGTACGTGGAAAATCGATATCACACAGTTGCGGGTTCAAACCACAGGTAATGCAGCACCAGACACATGAGACTTCAAACACCAATCGGAAAAATATAACAACTACCCTACAACTCATTCTAACCTCGTTATTATTTTATGTGACATGGAAACAACATGACAATGAAACCAAATGATGAATCAAGTCACTTAATTTATAGGTACATAACGTAATTTTAATCAGAAATTCTTATGACTCATAGGAATTTGTGTTAGTCGTTTGTAATTTTTAAACATAAAAATAGTTAATATATACATAGTTAGGTATATTTTACTGCATACATAGTTCAAAAGCTTAAGAAAACTTTGATGGAAATATGTCAGTAGAATGAATCTACACTACCATAATGGGATTTTTAGTTAAATTTTAAGATTGCTACTATTGTACATGAAAATGTAACATAAAATAATAAAATGCAGACACTTCTCATAGGAATTATAAGGATAAAGTTTAAAAAAATTATTTACCAACAGACAATTGCACTACACAGACATTCATATTTATGCATCAATTGATGTACTTAAATAACACTGAGATTTACAAGTACATCTTTTTATCTTTAAGTAGTAAACTACTTTGATTGGGCTCTATGGTTGAAGTCTATGATTGTTCACAATTTAACAGAATAGAACCTCTCCATTGTGCATGATAACTATAGATTATTCTCGTTAGATTAAGATTTCCCGACATAACTACATTAATAAAAGTGATATAATGATACTAGCTTGTGCTCGCGACTTTGTCTGTATGGATTTTATAATGAAATTGACCAAGGAACCACATTTACCCATACACTTTACCCCAATTTTTCACTCCCTTAGGGATAGAATTGTGGAAAATTCTTTTTTTATCGGATTTCTGTGTTATACAAAGACAACACCCTCAAAGTTTCAAGTCTCTACGATCAGCCGTTTAGGCTGTGCATTAATTTGTCAGTCAGTCATTCAGGAAAAAGCATTTATATATATAGACTGTAAGGGGCCAATAATTGAAGAACGTTTTTTAAGTTAAGGTTCCAAACATGATTATTTTATGTTCTTATCTCAACACATAGACGATCAGGAAATAAATCAACATGAGGAAGCCTGTTTTTAATTGCAAGTAAACTCTGTACCGTACTTACTTCAGAGCTACAAAATAGCTTTTTCCTGTCCTAAATAAGTTTGGGGGCTCAGCTTATAACTATTTGCATAATTAATTAGGTATATGAAAATGTTCAAGATATTAAAAAGTTACAACATGGAACAATTCATCATTGATTAGATTGTTGATAGGTAGTTAGATTGTTGAACAGTGTACTAATGTACATTAATGATAATTTAGTTGTTAATTTTTAATTAAGTGTAACAAATACTGCAGTGGTTAAATGTTTATTTACAACATCATAAGCTAATTAAATATTAAAGTCATGATAAATGTTATCCCACTGATGAGTTAGAGATTGTTGTTTTTTTTACATGTATTTATGTACACAGAGAGAAAATGTACAAAAGTAAAAAACATAATAGGTATCTATAGAAAAATAGTACAAGAGTACTGCTTATCCTATATGTGGGATCTTCTCCAGCAGACCTGGAAACGGAGAATTGAAGGAAGAATAGGCAAACTGAGAGAGTACACTTACATATTGTATTTATTTATAGGTATATTGTAAGGGATTTAAGCCAAAGTCCATTTTCCAGACGAAGATAATAAATATTACTAACAATTGAGTAGGTACGTATTTAAAGTACGTACATATTAGTCACTTACTATTACTAATTACTTTTAAGAAGTAGCTATGATAAGAATTACCTACAATAGGTAATAACAGAATATTGAACGATATAAACCGTTTTTAAAATACTAGGTAGGTACGCAGTAAAATATTGACTTATGATAGTTTGGATTATTTAAAAATAATAACTAAATTTAAATAGCGAGAAGCTGAAAATAATTAACGGTACAAGGGCATTGTTTTAAGTAGGTACGATATTGGTCCGTCGTTGCACCCTTGCGGATATACTTTCACGCAATAGGCAGAGGCCAATCCGGACATGTGCACCAGACAAAAATCGATAAATGATGCGTTGAATTAATTTGGACTTAAAACATACAGCGTTTCTAAACAAACACATTACGGGGAAGCTAGTAGTGATAGTACCGACATAAAACCTTTGTTGAACAGCTCTCACCCGTTGACTTGCAACGATGATTCATCGCTCGATACCTACAATACATCCAGTCCAGAATGGACATCCCAAAAAAGGAATATTTCGTCAAATAGTCATAAATTGATTTAGCTAGGTACTTATGTACTTAGTGCCTAATGTATTTAACTTTACGTTTATGTATTTTCAAATTACAACAGACTCGAAACACGTTCTACCTACAATAAAAGTAAGCCTTGGTACCATTCTACAATCACTTAATATTAACGAAAATCTGTTATGCTCTACATTGCGGCTTAATTAAATAACACTGTATTTAATTTAAACAATAAAACTTAATTTAATCATTTTAACGAATTGTTTCCTGGAGCCGGTGAACTTCCATTTTGAAATAAAATATGAGAATATTATTAAAATGTAAATTTATGAGAAAAACATGCATTATTTTGTTACTTACCTTATAAATTTTCAATCCGAACAATAAGGACAAAGAATTAACACCGCAATATTAATTTATTTCACTTCCAGCACTCACAGCCGAACACAATATGGCGGCAGGACAAAATCTCCACCCACCGAGATCCGAGAACAAAATTCAAAATTGTAACTTTTCGTGATTGGTCGTTCTAATCGAGACGCTTCAATGCTGCCGACATAAATTACAAACAGCCAACATAACAATGATGAAAAAGTACGTTCAATTCAAAGTATGTAATAATTACTAAATAACTCAAATATTTTTTACAATATCTTTTTAATTAAAAACTGAAACGAATATTTATTTAATTTT
>DWAV01000589.1:0-18177 GCA_018231305.1 Noctuana lactifera
GGTAGGCCGGGAGAAAAAAGCCGGCGAAAAAAAACTCTCTGCAGTCTTTTAAAATCAAGTGTAAATTCAAAAATGATTAACTGTACAGTACCTATAGCTTTAGCCTGATAGCGCGCAAACGTGACAGCTGATCGTGTGCGTCACTATCACTCCACCGCCAACTGCTCCCATATTAGAAAAGACTAAAACTAATTACATTGGGTGTAGAAACAGCCTGGCAGAGTAAGATCAAGCCCAGCCTTTTTTATCATTCAAATATTCCTTAACATCATAATAAGCTTTCAGACATAGAGTTTTTTTAATAATTCTTTTAAATTTGTGACAGGGCAGGGATTGAATTTTAAAAGTTACAAAAAGGAAAAACATCCTTTAATAGTCACGACTCACGACAAATCGAACGAGCCCAAACTCGATGGGTTGGCATCGTTTGTTCTATATTTTCTAAATAATTTATTATAATTAAAATCAATGTAAATTTCGAAGGTTGAAACCGACGAAGATTATCATTTTTAAACAAACTTCGTCGCCACTTTTTGGTAACTCATACTCTTTAGGGAATGTACCTACTGTAACACACTGTTATACGTATTTTATTACGTAAACTAATTATTTTTATTGTTATACAAACGATTACCCAACGTTTTTAGAAAAGTTTTTCAGAGTTTAAAAATTACCTGAAAATTTTGTTTTTGATACTCTACAAATACAAAACCAGTAGCAATACAAGCACTGCACTGCTGCTTTACGACAGAAATAGGTGCAACAGTTCTGATACCGCAGTGTTCAACATAGGACTACCACCATCACACGTATGACTAAATATATTGCACTACATGCTCTCATGGAAAAAATACAATAAAACACCTATCTTTTAATGAAATTTCGGATGCTCTTATTGGTAAAATAATACTTGAAAATAACGACGACCATTAATAAAAGGCGAAGTTGGTGTCCTAGCCTTAAGGCATTTTACTTACAACCAACATAATCATAGAACTTAAAAAGTAATCAATCCATTCTCTTTGGCAATGGTTACAAATTGTGTCTTCAATGACTCGTAAAATCTTGTGGCTCTCTCTCGGTACCATATTGTGAAACATCTTTTTAGGGTTGCCACGATATTTTTTTAATTTGACACTACTTTAATGTTCAAAGAATTGTAGCTGCTGTCCAGATACTCGTAGTATTTTAAATTTATTCAAAATCAAGTCCACTGCTGCATGTGACTTGATAATCATGGTAATCACGTAAATGCCGGCCCGCATTAGTTGTAGTTAAATATCATTTTCATATTCACACTTGTTCAATTTCTTTCAAAGTAGTGCAATGGTGCGTTGCTACCCCCGAGGACTAAGATAATCGCTTCATACGACTATTAAAGGCTTGCCGATAGCCACACGTTTCTATCGAAAACACAATATGGGACAATAGATGGGAATCTACATAATGACAGAAAATAATATTGAAACTTACCGTCACTTATTGATTTTTTTACACTATTATCGATACTCTTTTTTGATTTTCCGCTTATGGCAACCCTATATAAACTTCATCTAAGAACCATAATGCGCGTTTACTTTCAAACCATTATTAACTTAGTGTAACCATGTTTACGTAGCTCCTGATTATTATTATTTAATTTTAAGATTTACTTCTTAGCTTTGTTGCATATTTAGTTTTTAATAGGTACTTATTCATTATTTCTAAATGTTACCTACCTACAATTCTAAAGTTTTGTAACTGTAAGGAGAATTGGACTACTGCTGCTAGAACGGCCAACAATTTAATTCTTCACCCAGCATAATCTCCGATTAAATTATTTTTTGATGATTTTAGAAACTCTACTTCACTTCTTTTTTAGGGCGAAATAACCCATGGCAGCTATACTGTGCACGTAGGGAAGATCTAATGCGTGTATAAAACATATACCTACTTATAATATATCGTAAAATATATATTTTATAAAATATATTAGGAAATATTATCTAAATATCTTACATTCAAAGACTTTAGGCATTTGCGCCCACACGCTTAGATAATTGAAGTCAGTAGTCAGTAGGTATATGAAATGCTCACGTATGTAATGAAGCTTTGAACTTAGCGTAAAATTATACTTAGTATCATAAACAAATTAGGTCTTATTAAAAAATTTAGCATAATTAACAAGTATTTTGAATTATACAAAAGCGTAATGATTAAAATGTTCTTAAAAAATTTTGTTACCTACTAAGTTAAGAAAACGACATAAAAATTGCCATCCTTGAAAAGTGTTTTGAAATAATGATCACATGGTAAGTGGATAGAAAATCTAGAATTGTACCAATACGCGACCTCTGCTTGATCGATTAATATGTAAATTTTATTATTTATTATATTCCGACTAGTTTTAATATCCTCTGAAGCTTCGTCTGTCGCTAAGCTTAAAATAATTGAGTTTTATATTTTCATATAGGTATTATTATTAATTAAAGTTATATATATTTTTGGAAGTGACTTGAAAACATTAAATTAGAGTACTTATTTCTATTTATTTTATGAACTTCAAAAAGGAGATTCTTTGTTCAGCTGCATGTACTTTTCTTTAAATTGTGTTTGTAAATTAATGTTATGAACATTAGGCATTATAACTTAGTGTTTAACTTTAATATCTTTCTGTGTTTCGGGGGGAATCTTGATTCGTTGTAACATTGCAACATGACCGTTTTCAGGAGTGCTTCACGTCACCTGACCTGACCTGACGTCAGGGTGTGTTCTAACCTTAATCAATTAAGGCCATAGGATCAAAGACACTAGAGTGAAGGTCTTCTGAAAACCATAACCCCCTAAAGTACCTAAAGTATGATGTTATCAGGATCGTGTTGACTTCCGTTGATGGTACTAGCAGAACCTTGCGAATATAAAGAAGTAAGTAAGCACAAAAGCCATAGAGAAATTTAAAACATTTACCTTGCACTATTGGATGCCCGCGACTACGAAAGCGTGGAAAAGAACACCGTTCTGAATGTTTAAGCAAGCCACAGGCTACGCCATCAATTGAACAATACCTACATGTTTTTTTTTTTTCGAAAAAATGTTTGGCGTCAAGTCAACAACAGCAGACGTATCCTTGCAAAATTAACTTCAATACGTTACTAGGTATGTAAATAGAAAGTAAACTAGAATCAGCAGCGTTGAATGATGAGGAAAACAAATAGTAAAAATCTGTGTGTGTACAGAGACTGAATAAACTTCCTCACATACAATATAATATCTACTTAAACTAAGCTTAGTGAATACGTAACATTGGCGCAACACGGACCGGGGGCATACGTAGGTACAATTTTTGACAGTTTAAGAAATCGTTGCCATACATTACCAGCCTCATGCCTACTGTGAAAAGTCGTATCTGAATAAGACAACGAGCAATTAATAGGATCCATTTTTAGTTCTCGCAGAAGATGCAACTTACGCTTGCACGAGAGTTTTGCAGGTAATTTTTCTACTTATTTATTTCAAAATACCTTAGTAACTAAAATGCAAAGGATAATAATGAACATTGTACATAGGGACTGCAATAAATAATATAATAAATATAAAAACAATAAAGACATATAAACATAATAAACATAAATAATAAACATAAATGCCTGCTACTCCAGCAAAGTGCTTAGGTAAGCTTAACTGTAATCATTTATTAATACAGTTAGGGATGTAATAGGTTATATGTAATATTTTGAATAAACATCTAATCTAACCTGAATAGCTCTTCTACAATGAGGTGGAGGTAAAAGTCTTATACAGGACGGCAAACTTATCATATCAATGATCCGGATGTTTATGACACGGTCCTTGACTGTCAAGTCAACGGCTACTGACTGGGTGTGGCTACATCACCGTCATCCCAAATAATAATACCTTAGTTGGGTAAAGAGAGAAAAACCCATGCCCACCAATAAGACATAAAAAGTGGGAAACACCCCTGGTCCTACCAGTAGCCTCTACTAACGAAGTAGGAAGAATGTCCAAAAATAACACAACGGAAGTGAAAATCCAGTTACAAAAACAAAAATTATGAAACAATTGTAACTAAACGCACCTTTCTTCTATATTATAACATTATTTTTACTCATAACCTGTCCGCCATGACGGTTGTTTGGGCAGCGTTGGTGTGTAGGCAGATTTGTCTCACAATCGTGCGACAAGCTTCCATATTTATTTACCCAGTGCCAAGCGACTTACCGGTTTCACACGAGTGGGCTGCTACTGGTTCGTTTTCGTATGCAAATTGGTATAGAATCTGTTAGGTACTATCGCGTTAACCCAAAGTCCTAGTTTTTTTGTTACAGAATAATAGGTAGGTACACTTAAGTATATTTTTTAGTATTATTAAGTATATTTTAATTTTTTATTAAATATAATTTTAATGTGTAAATTATCAGTTGATTTTATGTATGCTGATTCGAGATTATTTCTTCGTACAAAGCAAAAATAAAATGTTGGAATTGATTTTTTAATCAATTTAAATGGACTAGAATTTTATCATTAAATTCGTCGATATTTTATCACACCATTCTTGCATATAAATAATATGTAATTTTAATGTAACAGGTTGATTTCATAGCAGAGGCGAGATAAATTTATTCCTCTCACAGAAAGATACAGAGCAACCTTGAGCGAAGTGGTTTGTTCCGGGTTCGCTCCTCCACCGGACCGGTTGCGCGTCTCCTCACACTGCATTCGCCTGCCCTGTACCTACGATAATCTTTATGCACCTATAAAAATAAGGTTTTCTCGTACAACTGTGTTTGCACTTCTTAAAATATATAACAACTATAAGTAGGTACAGAAATTTATTATCATTATCATCAACTCTTAGTTCATCAACACATCGCTACCCACAGCTGAATACAAGTCCTTTCAAATATGCTGAGGGCTTAAATTATAGTTCATTACGCTGGCCAAGTGCAAGTTAGTGGACTAGAACTCTAAGGCATGCAGGTTTTGTCACCATGTTTACCTCAGAGTAAGTGATAATTTATGATACCTATATAATTGGAAAAATTAAAGGGGATCGAACCCAGACCGGTGGGATTGGTAGACCAAAATTCAACCATTAGCCATCCATATGCTCTGAAATGTTATCAAACATAATAATATGTTTATTACAATTACTTATAACTGCTAATTATGAAATATTCACAACTCATAATTATAATGTATAATATTTATAAATAATGAATTATGAAATATTCAGAACAAAACTTAACCGAACATTAATAATATCTAATAAAAATATATCATCAAAAACATTTTACTAATTTAGCGTAACTAGTAGATATATTAACATTATGGTTACTAAAAGTTTATGGATGATAATAACTTTTATTGAAAGATTAAAAAATAAGAAGTTACATTTAAGTTCAAAGTACACAAAAGGAAAAGTAGAAAAAACTTATTTGGTTGTATGTGAATAAATATCTGTGTTAGAATTAAATACAAAATAGTGTAAGGCAACTAGGTGATGCAAATAAAGATCCAAAGTTCTAAAATACTTTATTTAGTTTCAGCAATAATATAATGAGTTAAATAATGATTAAGGCAATCACGTGATAATTGATGAAACTACGAGTATGTATGATTAATTACAATATCGGTAAGCATTAAGCGCACTGTGAGATTAACAATACAACGATTTAGCTGCTTAACATTTTGTTTTTTCTTTGGAACGATAAACTACATAATTATTTATCATTAGGCAATTAAATATTCATGCGACTAAGATTTGGAAATAAATATCGTTGAGTCTTTTCAACGTTTTAATTAGTTTTTGGACTAGTGTCGTTTGTATCTTGACTGTCTGAGATGTTACTAGTTCCTTCGAGAGAATCAGTTATATTTGTTGTAGGTGAAACATCGGCGCCTTTGGCACTTGCATCACCTTCAGGTACGTTGACAGGCAAATTGGGTACTTCAATTGATATAACTTCATTTTCACTCTCTTTAACCGCTTCCGGCACTTTATTTACTTCTAAAGGCTTAAATATTTCCTGTAGTGATGATACTTTCTTTTCTGTAGGAATTATTCTGTTTAAATATACTAAAATGTCAGAGAGTGAAACGATCCCAATAAGTTTGTCTTCCCTATTAACTAACAATAATCGATGACTTTCAGTTCTAACTATTACTTCTAAGGCCTCGTATAACGTAATACTCGAACGACACTTTTGTAATTTTTCTTCCCAGTCTTTCTTTTTATTCCTTACTTCACCTATAGTTAAGGATAAATTATAGTATAATTTTTCACTTACTAAATTCAATACCTCGTACTTCGCATATACATCCATAAGAGTTCCATGTTCATCTAGAATTGGTAAAGCTGATACATCCTTTTCCAGTAAAATTTGAAATGCTTCCTTAATACTAGTGCTTTCTGTAACAGACATAATTTCATCGTACGTTCCAATCTTTAATTCAGTTAGGCTCTTATGGAAAAACGTCAATTCTGGAAATTCATTTAGATACACGAAGAGAAATCTTAATATTCTTTTGTGAGATAATATATAGAGAACATCACCGGAAAGTGGATCAATGAGAAGCAGTCGATGAACACGATTTTTACTCAATAAATTTATAGCCTCGTGCAGAGATTGATCTGGGCCTACGCTACACAGCGGCTTACGGCTGGGGCGCAATATTTTCTTCCAATTATGAAGTGTGTGTTTCTCCAAATCATCCATTGAAAAATCTTGTTGCTCCATATAGAGGAGTATTCTTATAAAATCAGTAACAGTTATCATGCCAACGAGCATTTTTTTATTGGCATCCCATAGCGGCGCAGATCTAATTCCATGAGACACTAAGGTTGGAAAGGTTTTTCTTACCAAAAATTGTGTATCAAAGATAATGACTTTGGCTGATTTAGGCAATATTTCGTAACACTTGTGATACTTAAAAAAATTTAAGAGCAGTCTCGTTTTATCCCTTCCACCTACAGATATTTGCACTATTGATAAATACGGGTCGTACTTGGGGAGTCCTCTTATTTCTCTGAAAAGCTGTTTTGCTTGCGTTGGATCCAAAGATGCATATGAGTTTTTATGATAAGTTGGTGAAGTCGTTCCTATTGATGAGCGGCGAGCTTGCTTAGTATTTTTCTTTTTAGTTGTTTCAGCTTGTGTTTGATTAGACTCAGAATGAGGCTTACTTCTAAATATATCCATGACCCTAGTAATTGGACTATACTTTCGGGAAGAAACACCAGTTACAGTATAATAGTACTTCTTATGAGAGTCTTTTGATTCAGTAACATTTGTTTCTTCTTTTGAGGATTCTGGAGCTTCAGCAGATTTTGATGTTGCTCCTAAAGCACCTTTAACATTTTGTATTATAGACTGATGCTTTTTAGAATCACTCTTTCTTCTTATTCTAAAAATGTCAAAAATAGAACTACGTGGGCTAGAAGAGGTTCCATGAAAAGTTTCATATTCTTTCTTATTTACCGGTTCTCTTTCAACGCTTGATGATCTTGACTCAGTAGGCTTATCTTTAAAGATTGATCGTACGTGAGGTCTTTGTGATTCAGCTCCATGCGTGCCAAAGTGTATTGTATGGACATTACTTTGTGTTGGAGAATCTGATGGAGTTTCTTTTTCTTCTGAGGTGGACAGAGTTGTGACGACAAATCTTTTACGTTCACCGACCACCGTTTGATTTGCAGGTTGATTTTTTTTCTTCTTTTGCTTTTGTTTAGATTTGCCATGCTTCGTCGGCGACTCTGAGGAGGCTGTCTCATTTTCTAATATAGGATCCATTTGTAACGAAAAATTTAGCTAAATGTAATACTTTTGGTAAGATCAACCATATTCCGGAAAGGAAAGCGACAGCACCTGTAAAGAAAAAATACATGGGATTATGTAACATACACTGAACCAAAACAGCTTTTAATCGTAACATAGTAGGCAAGTCATATTTCAATATATTATGAAAGATCAAAAAAGAATAGGAATAATGAATATTTATTAATAGAAATAATAATTTTTTAGTCCTAATTGTAATCATAGAATGTAATTTAATTGACTTATAAATGTACAAAAGTACAAGACAAAGCTCCGCATGAAGCTAATAATTCAAGGTTGTGCGTTGCTAGGTTACATTATGAAAGATGTAAATGCGTCAATTCAATGCAGCTTTTATTTTTCAACATGTATAACACCTAACCTAAAACAATACTCCAGGTAATGTAAGTACTCGACTTGACTCGACTCGGCTACCAAGTAAAGTATATTGAAGATGAATCAACGAACCCTACGTAAAAGTTCAAGAAAAAACAAATAGGAAGTGAGCAAATTAAAATCGATATAGGGAACGAGTCTGTATATAATTTGTAGATGGAAAGCGTACAAAATATCGTACCTGAACTGTTGCGGCATTTCACACTATATTTGTTGTAAAATTAACCTAGAACTGTAGGCCTTTACTAAGTATATACACCGGAACTAAAAAATTGCCAAAAAAAAGAATCACTCACATCGCCTCAAACTACAGAACTACACGAGACGCCATATTGCTTTAGCTAGGGGAGACGTCTAACGACATCTATTGACGGGTTTGCCAAAATAAGAAAGAGGGTTGCTTGCTACCGACCCTTCAGTAACGAAAAGCGAATAAAATGTGTTGCAATGTACAAAGTACAGTGTAATATCCGCAAGATGTCACTTAACGTGCAATTACAAAAGTTTAATGCTTTGAAATAAATCATAAATAGAAAATAATCTTGTGCCTTACCCGTTACCTAACCTATTTTTCAAAATAATTAAATTATTATTACTCTTACACACGGAGGCTCAGTTCAAACTCGTAACATTTTAAATTTTATAGTAAACAGTGTAAATACTTGGTTGTTGACCACACTTTTGGTGTAAGACTTTCAAAAACGAAAAAAAAACTGTATTAATTAAATATTATGAGTTTTAACAAACTTAGTAAAATTCTAAAACTATAAATACCTATATTAATATAATCAGGAAAGGTCTTATTTTGTTAATTTAACATATTAAAAGTATTACCAAATAAAAAAAACTATTTCTTTATGGAATAATATTGTTTAGTCATCTAGGTAGGATTCATTATAAACTCACGGTAACTTATTAATTATGATAAAGCGTACTTATACTACCTACCTAATAAATTACCTTCCTGTTTTTTAATTATTTAATCTTTAATATTTATTTTATTGTAAACACACAAAGTGAATAGGACTTTAAAATCGTGCAATGTTATCCGAAAACCGTTTAACGTTTTGTAAAGTTGACCACAGGGCGCAACAAACATTCGATGTATGGGGAGGGGACAATAGTATCCTTCAGTTAAAGAACTTGTACTTTTGTTAATAACAAAAGTAATACTGTTTTTAAAAGTATTGAAAAATTTCAACATTTTTATGGAAACTGTATTTAAATGGACATTAACTCAGAATGTTATTGCTACAAACAATAGTTTTTTGCTCACTGTACACAAACACAACATCTATTACCAGGGCACGATCTGGATATTTTTGTAGTAGCGATACAGTACGCACTTAAACTTACTTAACCATGACACTCGTAAATGGTTGATACGTGAAATATGCTATTTCTTGTATAAAAATTAATTAATGACAGGAAATTTGTCTTGCGATAGAAGCATATGGCCGGAGACTATTTTTAGCTCGAGCAAGAGGCAATACGCATGCGCCCCAAATGATGACGTAGTGGTTGGCTACGAATCCGTGACGTCATAACTACGGAGGCATACGTTATCGATGACGTAACAAGTGTAGGGAGAAGGGGGAGTATGATCAATACTTTCCTGTTAATAATAATATATGTACGTTCGGTCCAGTGACGCTCGAGTATTGCGGACACAGGAGAACATGCGGCCTTTCAATAATCTACGGGTCGTCAGCTCACGTGTGAGATCGACTGGTACTCGTTGCAATACGTAGGTCAACCGTTTCATCAAAGAGTTAATAAGTCGTGACATTCTAATATTGAAACATGAAGTTACTCCTTAACTGGTGAACTGAAATTGACGAACCGAATAAATTTTTTTGAGAATCTCAGTATCTAATGCATTTAAATTTCCTTTGCTTTAAGTAGATAAAAGACGTACATCATAAAGCAAGTCTCGTTCATCGTATGGGAGAAACAAAATGTTCACTATCACTATCGGTATTTTTATCGTTATAGAGAAGATTAATTTGCTATACTTTATTTCTTCTAAAAAAATTTATGTTTGTGCATATTCTGCATACATAATATATTACTTATATTTTTATCATTTTATTAGTGGCTACTAGGTATGTGATGGCACAATTTATTAATTACGCAATACTACTGTCCGGTCACGCACCGCCGTCGGTACTTATGCAAATAATACATATTATAATCCGCACGATTGTGAAACAATGATCTTCATCTCTTAGCAGTTCTGTTTATTAGGTAGGTATATATATTATTATGCAGGCTTTGCCTTATACGCCTACATCATTTTATGCTTCACTGGCGATCACAGGCTTACTGTTGAGAGATATTAATATAAAATCATATATTTTTCTAATTATGTTATTATATACTTATTATGTGATGAAGATTGTTGGTAAATATAATTTAAATTTGAAGTATTAGTAGACTGTAGTAGTAGTAGTAGTACGTAAGTCTACTTAATGATTACTGTAGCCTTGCAAGCTTCTGTTGGTCGTAGGAAAATGTATAAGTAGGTATAATATACATTAATATAATATATGTGGATAGTCTCTTGGGAACTTTACTGCGAGACAGCGGTTTGGACCCATTATTTTATCTTTAGTTTTTTATTATCTATTAATTTTAATTTTTAATTTATGTTGTAACATACAATATACACATGTATACATTACATAAATAAATAAATGCCCTAACTAATAATGTTGAAGTCTAGATCTTTGACGCGATATCGACGTAATACCTATGTATCAACGTTACTTTCTATTCAAAGTGGGCTTAATAACTAGAGAATATTTTCGAGAAAAATATATAACTGATAATTACATTTTTATCGCATCTGAAGAGTAATACGAGTAGATAGCTTTATATGTTACTAAAATTGGTCTAGATTGATTTATTTGGTTTTCATAGTTGACGTAAGTACCTAATTGAAATTGTAAGAAATTTGGTTGGTACACATTCAATGCGATAACATTATCTTGCTACCTAAAATAGTTATCAAGATTTAAATAATTATATTTTATTAAATAAATTGAATAAATAATTGTATAATATAGTTTTATTTTATTATTCTTCGAATGTTATCCGTCTCCATCATTCTCGGTAGATTGTAAAAATCAAGGAGCCGAAACGTGAATCGTTATCTAAAGTAGATAGCGCTCAAATCTTGATGTCCACAAGCTCTATAGAAGTACCTAAGTATATAGGTATACAAAAATCTGAGTTCAAGTCATGATAATCCTAACACTTAGGCAATAAATATTACTGACGTAGGTACTTATGATATCCTTGAACGACTTTTGATAAGATAAAACTTTTCGGTTTTATAAATTAAAACATTGATGATAATAGGTATTAAACATTTTGAATGGGCATAGATATTAATTATCTAAATCGGTGAGATGATAGGCAAGCGTCTATATATTGTTGGTCTATTAGGTAGGTACCAACCTATAAAGTTTTTTGTATCTAAACTGGAAGATTTATTAAATTTTATGGAAGTTTTAAGTACGGTTGTTATATAATTAATTTAAAGATAATAAGATAAATTTTATTTCTCTGTAGTTGATGTTATAGTAGGTAACTAAATATAATTAAAATAACGCTACTTCATTTATCGGATTAATCATTTCTCTCATCAAAATTTGCCTTTACGCTCAAAAAAATATTATTGAAAATTTAAACTACCTACCTATTTGACAAAAATGGTAAGCTCGCATAATCTAGTTACCTACTTCATATTATAATGATATTTTGAATCTAAAACGAACATAATATTATAACAATAGGTAGGTAATATGTTTATTGCATTTTTCCACTCGTCTTAGGTAGGTATTAATTGCCGCTAAATACTAACTCTAAATATGTAGGTAGGTTCCTATATGCTAAATGTACGTAGTACATTCTTGTACGTTAGACGGAAAAACTAATTATCTCATATACCTATCCCGACATTTCCCGTTTTTTTTTTCGTGCCGTTCACAATTCTATAGATAGAGTAACCGTAGGTATGGAAAACTGTTTATTATTATAAAAATTACTTAACGATATAGGAATAGAAGCTTAAAATCACAAGAAAATGGTAACACTATTAGAGATGCTGCGCAGGTGAAACAAAATTTCATAATGTTTATTTCGTGTTAGTTCGTGAAGATAAAATTACGTGCATGTGAAACAAAAAAAAGGTTAGTCGATGCATTTACGGAATGTGGAAAAATTGAATAATAAATAGGTAGGTACCTATCTAGCTTACAATAAAATACTCACTAATAACTTTAGTTTGGTTAGTTACAATTTCGAAGGTCTCTCCGAATATTATTTTTATCACTACAACTTCATAAGATTAATCCGTTAGCTTCATCAATATCTGCACCAAAAAACTGAAAACACTACAAATAACTAAAACGTTAATCTATTTCACCTCCACAGATTCCTTGGTTAGCGGCCAACAAATAATGTTATTCAAACCTATAGTTATCACCTACTATCAGGGCAAAATAATTAAAGGGCATACAGCATTAATTTATATAAAGTAATACGTACTCATACATCGCTTGATATCACACACTCATATTACACAATGTTGATAACTCGTTCCGGTCTCTCATATTAGGTACCAAACATAACCTCAAAACGTCAACAGAGTACTTATCTTATTCACATTTTGTTTATTTTGTCAAATCTACACTTACTATAACAATCATTGCGTCGATCCCCTTTCTAGCTATTCTGAACACTTCACACACACACGCGTACATTTGCAACGTGAATAATGCATCTATCGCAGCGTCAGCGTATAGTTACGCATGCATAATAGTTTTACTGGATCGTAGCACAGCTTCTTAATTCACTAGGTGAACGCGCGCTCGTTGTATAATATGACCACTGGGGTAGTAATTGATGAATCCACTGTTTTGTCAGAGGAGACCGCCATGCCCAATTAGTACAATTTACAATCGCACACAATACACTGCCAACATATGCGCTGACGGCATCGAAACAAGTTGGTCGCGTTCACGTTATGATTCTCTGGCGGGCCGCGGGTGCCGCTGCGTTCGCGCTTGAATATGAGTCTCACGCACACAAGTGCGGCCATCCTCAGAACGCGGCACACAGCACCGCGTATTATTAGGTATGTGATGATTCTACTTCGGCTTGCTTCAGTACGCGCACAGCTGATAAATGTCTGTTATCAACTTAATCCAACAAAAACTTGCTTACTAGACATTACGTAGGTACTGTATGGGAATCGTGCGCATCATCTATTTTATTTTTAGTCAATCTACATACAAAATAAGTGAAATAACAGTAAAAATGACTGCCCTGAATGTACGTAAATATAGGTAACATACACAATATAGGTACACAATAAATCGTATCATTAGCGTAAGTATTGATAAACCGTAGATGGTCACAAACTTAAAAAAAAATACAATTATTTATAGGTATGGTTATCTCATAGCTTATATTTGACATAATTATCGCCAACACTAACTCAAATACCATATACCTAATTGTCGTATTATGTGCAATTTATCATTGAGGAGTTCTGTTGTGTAACTTCGTAGACCAAGATCAATAATCTTGGGTAACCTTGACTCGTATTGCTTAAAATTGACTTATATTGAACTATTACATAAATCTTTGTACTTCGAATGTGGCAGTACCTACTTACGAGTGTGAGGCTTTAGGACAGTATCACCTAAGAATTTATTTATATTGACGACAGCCAATCATAAGGAAATTTGGAAGCAGTAAACAAATTAGGGACCACTTTTAATCAAATAAAATCATCGTTAAAAAACCTTATCACAAAAAGTTCATCACAATACTATCTTCCCTCTAAGATAAACAGGTTGCCCATCGTTTTCACACTCGTCTTTGCATAATAAAACCGTTTATAATTTGTGTTTTTTTAATATAAATGTATTAGGCATAGGTATTTAGTTTCAATAAGTCTACGATCAAATTTCAAGTTTAGTAGTGCTTTATTTGACACTTCTACACACTAAGAGACAGAAAGAGGACTTCGAAACAATTTAATCTGAGAATGCGGATGTCCACTTAATGTAAAGCAGATTGAGATCATGCGCCTGTCACTCCCTAAGAATTAAGGTGGTCGCCACAAACATTATTATCTGGCAGTACCGGTATGGTAAGGGCGGACATCCCTACTGAAATAAAATACAAACCTGCACGAGTTTTAACTCGAACTCTATAATAAACATATATTTAACCGTAAAGACAGGCTATTTTAGCCTGCAAGGTGTTTGCAATAGTGTTCTAAAAAACTAATGCACATAGAGACTCTTTGAAAATGCAATATCCTCACTTAATATACGAATACATTGAATGACTAAGATGATTATGCTCGAAATAGATGAGGCATATACTACAAATAAAAATCTAATAAAAGACCTCCTACACTTATATTTTTACCTCATACATATGAATATCCTATCTAGTAGACTCATCTGGTCAATTTAATTAAATATAGATAAAAGTGTTGCGTTATAATAATAAAACGTTAGTGTGAAATATAATTAATATGTAAATTGTATTATTAAACGCTTAAAAGTGTGTTTATAGTATCTATTAAAACGTGTAACGTTTTATTCATCATTTTATCCTAATTGGCAACAACTTAATGTATTTCGGGTTACATAAGTAATATAATCAATGCATAAAAAGAATACCTACCTATGTCTTATATCCATTATAGAGTTATTCATTTTAAAGTGACTCATTTTACTTTCTTTTAGGAGCTATCAAATTTAAATTTATTAGAAATTTATATACCTAAAATAGGTATCATTTTACTCATAGCAAACGTTACGTTGCATAAAGTTTCCTTTGTAAAACCTACATGTAAATACCTAATTTTAATACTGAAACTAAATTAAATTAGACGTTAAATATTTGAAAAGGGTTTCAGTCAACAATTTCAGTCATTAACAATGATTAATTTTAGAAACGAAGTTTATTGCCAGTTTAGGTGTGTTTTAAATACATTTAAATATTCAAAAGGAAATCTAAAAGTAATTGTAGCGTAGCACAACAATCATAAATGGTTTAGTTAGATAAAGTCGTGACGCAACTCTATAGGCTCCATCTGCCTACTCGTATGTGCGATTAGTGCTTAAGTAACCAAAAAGCAATCTCATTTTATTGGAAATTGCAAAACTGGTTTCTTCTTGTCATGTGCCAATATTCACCTTTGACGGATGAACAAGTCTTTTGTCGGTGAGTCGGCTGCGTTGTGGCTTGCGACGGCATCGATTATAAGTAAAATTAGAATAACTGGACGTTTGCCCGTTGCGCGAGCAGCAAATAGTACTAGGGCATGCGACCAATGGTAGCAACCGCGAATACATGTAATGTTGTCAATATAGACACACTTCGACGCTCATTTTTAATAACTACCATCTTCAACCCTTTAAAACAATTAAACTTCAACGAGAGAACTTTAAAAGATACCTGGTATTTTATACTTTTGCACCCAAGTGCACCCATGCCACCGCTAATATAATTCGTATCTGCATTTTCTTCAAGTGAAGGCCACTTACGAGTACCTACGGAGAAACGATATGCAGACCGTCAAAATGAAAGCTTGACAAAATAACTTTCCGCAAGCTTTAACACCGTACGATAACTTTACAAATTAGCTAATACTTGTCACTCGTTTTTCATGCCAAATCTTTATGTAAATGAATTAATTGATCAATTTTGAATTGATCGTCCGCGTCAAAGTATGCGTAAAAGTTTTTTGTTCACGCCCACTGATCGTAGACCGCAGACGGTTGAGGATTAATCGTTTAATTGTTTTAGTAATTTAGTAATGTAATGTTTTAGTAAAAAGCGTTATTCAGGAATCTGAAATTTTCCTATATATACGTACATTTCTACCGTGTTGACAGGATAGAAAATTCACTTTTGAAAAACATTTTGGCTAGAACAGACCGGAACTACATTGATAGGACTTTAGTTTTTATTATTAAATAACATTTATTTAACAAAGAAAGAAAATAGTAATATACCAGTCAGTATATAATTTGTCCTCATCTCATTCATCTACAATACTATCATTGACGACGTCACAGCGTGACGCCTTGTGGATGGATCAATGAGAAATTTTCACGTGAAAAGCGGATGACGTAACGGCAAATATTGTACGCAATGGCTGGATTTGACCCTTGCGTTCCTAACGGTTGAGGTAATATTAAATGAATACACCCATTATTAAAATGGTGATCAAGCTACGTTGTAAACTTTACCAGGGTTTTTTTAACGTAATTTGACTCAGGATCATTCAGATGGTTCTTTTTATTAAAGTTTTTGTTGTCCATTGATTTCTGTCCTACTTTATTCAAAAATCTTATACATATATTAGTCAGAACTTTTAAGTTTTTCACTTACATAAGTGGTATTATGTGCCTACCAATAACATGAATCCAACCACTAAGCTCTTATAGAGAAAAAAAAACAAATACAAAAAAACCTAAAACTTAAAAAAATACACTTCAGTAGGTACCTACTATTAATTTTAAAAAGCTTTAAAGTGTTTTATTTCTAATTTGTCATCAACGAGTCATTTATGCGCATTGCATAATTATAACGAGCATTTGAGAACTGTAAAACTAGTGAGACTATAAAATCACATCAAAGCATACAGCCTGGGTGAGCTCGAACCGCGCTATAGATGTCCGCGAGTGACGATGGACACAATCAATGCGGAAACAGTTCGCAGCGGCGAATGGGAGCGGGATGCGGCGGGACGCAAGCCGCGCCGCGCCGTCACCGCTGCATTTGTCTCCGACCAACATGCACACCCAATTCCTCATTTAAAATTAGTCTATTTACCTCCCGTAATAAATATAGTGAAAGGCAAGGAAAATTTCAGTACCGACACTTTCCCTTTCTACAACTCGCTCTTAATTCATTTTATTCTTACAATTATTCTTTACGTACTAATATGAAATGACTATGAAAATGAAAGCACAATTTCGGCAAAACGACAGATCCGCCCGATACCATTATAGCCCTCATAACTGGCCGTGAAGTAGCAACAGTAGCAATGCCTCCACATTTAGGTAACTTCAGATAAACTTTCTGTTTGGGTGACCACTGTGACCAGGGGTTGCAGTGCCTTAACAGCAGGTGGTCTCAGTGCTCGATAGATACTCACGATAAAAAGTATAAAATGAATTCGATTTTAATCAATCGATTCAATTGAGCTTTAATGCATTTTAACGTTTTAATATTTATTTTGGATATGATTCATGAAACTAAAATTATTTTACTGTTATCAACAACATTGTACTTTACTTGTATAGACAATCGAGTTAAATTGCAAAAAAATAGTAGACGGGGTGAGTTTGATCTTGACTTCATGGTGTCTGGATATTTCAATCTATAACAGAACTGTAGACTGCAAATTCATGTCGCGAGCAGCTATTTTAGGTCTTGAAATCGGCGAATGGTTACGCAATACGTTAGACTGTCAGTAGGCATAATAACATGAAATCTGTAAGAATTATAGCTGTAGCTTAATATTCCAATATTCAAAAAACTTTTCTTTTACAAAATCAAAGTATATACCTATAAGTGAATAAATTTCACTTATATAGATATATACCGTGATTTTATATTTATATTGTATTAAGTAGTGGTAATGTTTTTAGAATACGAAGTATATTTCATAAAATTGTCAGAAACATTATGTTACGAAAGCTTTTAAGCTGATACAGAAGTTACAGATCGGATGCACGCGGACAACGACGGCGCGGGCTTACAAAAGCTCCGCTCCGTAGCTCCGTACTAGCGATTCCGTTAGCGCAGGCTCGGGCGGGCGGCGGCGAGGCGGCGGCGGCGGGCGGGCCGTGGGAGGTACCGTTAGTGACGTCATATGCGTGACGTCGCAACCGTGACGTCAGACGGCGCGATATAGCCACCAGCC
>DWAV01000590.1:0-18166 GCA_018231305.1 Noctuana lactifera
CAAGTTTTAGGAAGCATCCCTAATTTTTTTGAAAATGAAACATAGCCTATGTCACTCGAGAATAGTGTAGCTTGCCACCAGTGAAAAACTTTTTTGAAATCGGTCCAGTAATATCGGAGCCTATTCATTTCAAACAAACAAACAAAAAATCAAACCTATCCTCTTTATAATTAGTATAGAGTATAGATTAGGTACTAGCAACGATATAAACCAAAATACTTATTTTATTACGCGATTGCATGATAAGTGTTTATGAATATATGCATAAATATGCATAACAATTATTTTTACTAACACTCAACGACAAATTTAATCACATAATGAAATGATCTTTACGATTGTCACGATGTTATGTTGCTGTAAAGTTAGACATTATAACGACACGTGATGTATAATGTATTTGGTTATAACAAAACCTACAGGGACCAAAGATATATAATAATTAAACCAGTAGAGTATTCTATGTAGCGCAATAGGAAAAACTAGGTGAAATGATTTTTGTAAATATAGGTATTACCTAATAGATTTGCTTAGTTTGGTTTTGTTAAATTGTTCTAGGATTAATGGTTCGAGATTCTATACGGTTTTACGAATGTTTTTGTGCCTGTAAAATAAGTGTTCTGAACAGTGGGAAAAGACTGGTGACATTAATTAAGTAAAGAAAAATCAATGAATTTAAGTAATTTTCGCATTATCAAGGGAGTCAAAAGATATATTCAGATATTTAAAAAAAATATTCTTAAGTTGTAGTAGGTATTTCAAATTTAAATATTTCCTTACTTTAGTGATAAACGCTCTAAATGCCTAGAAAGCCTTAGTCCAATAATTGACCACCGATTTGTGTTAAATGGAATAAATAGGTACATTATTGTCCATTTAGAAATTCATTTTTAAATTACTACGAATATAGGTACCTAAGTACAGAATAGGATAAATTGTAACGAAAACATTTTTTTAAAATTGTGCTTCTACATGTACAATGGAATGTCATTGATTAATACAAAAATTCTAAAAAGAAATTGTGAGACCGTATTTTCTGAAAAAGATATGATTATTTATATATTAGTATGTAGTTAAAATTTAACAATTGACAGTATACAGTCTGCATAGAGGTGAGAAAAAATGTTGGAGATTTGAAAATATCTAATACATTTGACTACCGTTCATGAGCCTACAACCTTTACAAAGAAACCCGCCGTTACTTCTGACTAGAAAAGTTTAAAATAAATTCATAAACAACTAAAAAATTACATGACTAGTTAGAGGACATTAATTACATTAATATTAACAGTTTAAGACCATACTTCGACCATTACAATCATCTTATACTTCGATTTCACTATACATGTACCTTATTCGGTCTTATGTTAGCGACAATTGCTTTGTATTTAAACTTTTTATTATTCCTTCCCATCTTATGCGGAAGTCAATGACATCTTCTTCATGAGCACAATCCATACAAAAATGGACTATGTTAACCTATCCTTAACACACAAGACATAACTTGCATTTCTGAGGATACTGGATACCCTCGTGTAAAAGTGATTGCTTAAAATATAAGCATTTATAATAGTTCTAATGCAATGATCTCCGTCAATGACTTCACAAGACTTTCATTAAGTTTCAATAATTCTATTACAAACTAAACACACATAGGACATTCACAATATTGCTAAGTTCACTTTGATAAAAAATCTAGCGTTTTTTACATTAAATTGGAGACAATAAAAACTTAGATGTAAACACTAATAAAATAAGGCACACAGAAAGTCCAGAATAAAACGCATGATACACAAACTGAAGTAATTTTTGTTAAATTTTGTAAAAGAATTATTATTATAATACATAGATAATAAAGTTATTAGACACGAAGAAAGAACCAATGCGCAAGAACTTTTAGACAAGTGACAGTTTTAACTTTTTTACTTAATTTAGAATTACTAAATTGAAAAATACTGTTAAACAATAAATGTATACTCAATTTAGTATCAATTAGAAATAGTCATTTTATTAATTAGCAAAAGAATTAATATATTAGAATGAACATTTTTAAATGAATTTTTAGAGCAGATGTTGAGTGTATTAGAAAACTAATTTATTAGCAAATAACCGCTTATAACTTTAAAATTAATTTTTAGTGATTTAATTAAAAATGCAATATTTTTATTAAAATTGAACATTGACCAAATCATAAATTAAAACTGTCATTTTGAAGTCATAAATTAAAACTGTCAACTTGTCCTAATGTCATTGATCATATTAATATCGATGACACAGCCTATAACCCAACAGTATGGAAACTGCAGCCTTTAAATTAAGTCGCTTTACGTTTTTATTATAAGTACAATGGTGTTATTTCTTATGAAAAACAATAAACGCGCGTCAATGATAAAGTACCAGTTGATTAAGTCCTATTTAGTAAAACACATAACGACATTAAATTATTTATAGCATCACAATTTTGCAGTGAAAGTGTATGTAAATTCGAAGGACGTGGAATTTTAGTTTTTAATTGAAACAATACATTTTTATGTCCTTTTTACTTCCATATTATTTCTAATTGGTTGGACATTTAGGCTACCTGTGTATGTATAAGCAACTGTTCTGGTGTAAAAAGGTTTTTAAGGCAACGATCATCATTTACCACATGTTTCATAATAATATGTGCCTGTACTTTAAACAATCAAACAATACTTCATATTTAGAAATGATTATGTAAAAACGATTTAACAATTACGTTATATTGAATATTATGTCTACCAATCGAATGTACAGAATGAAATAGTATTGAAAATACTATACATCAAAGCGATTGACAAATAAAACAGTCAATGTGTATATTTGACGTCCTATAAATTTATAAAGCCTGGCATACAATCGACCGGCTATATAGTTTATCATTCACGCGCCACCTACATTAGGTACAGTATTGGACACAACGAAATAAATTATATTTACGTAAACAATAACACTAACTTTCCTACAAAGCCCTTAAACTATTTGAAAGATACAAACAAAACACTATGCTATAGACAGAAACTTTATAACTGTATTTACATCTAATCGTGTTGGAAGCTCAACGCAAATTTTCGTGAGGTTTTTTACTTAATTTTACCTTTTCCTTATTACCTATTAAGTTACAACGTGAATAAATACGTAGAGGCGATCTCGTAAAGAAAAAAAACACACAATCGAACTAACGGTAACATCACAAACAATGATAAGCTATTATGCGAGAAACAATCGAAATAAATCAAAGTCACAAAGCAATAAAAACGCGATTGTTTCAAAGTAGAAGTAGGTAGGAATATGAAACCGATAAAATAATACAAAAGACTTTCAAAAGAAAGCAAACAATGGCGTACACGATGGAAAACAATAATCTTACGTCACCCTTGGAAGACGTTTGATTAAATATGCAAATACTCCTAACTTACATAATAATACGTAGTCTTAAGTACATATTACATAGAGTAAGTATAACTATTATGTTATAAAAGACTGATACGATAATCTACAAACAAGAAGATGACAACCAATAAAAGTGATCGTGCAATAAAACATTATTAAAGAGTGTGAAAGAAGAAAATGCTATACGAAATTCTTGACTTCGATGAACCTAATTATAAAGCGTTACGGATTATCTGTCGATTTCTTTTGAAAGAAAAGCTTAAATTTACAAGTGATACATCTAAAATAATATAAATGTCATAAATTTTCGACATAAAACATAGCGCGAACTATCGCGATTAGTTTTAATTATTGCTGAATGATATTGCCTGTCGGACAAAGCATCTACAAGTACGACGTATCCACTACGATATTAATTTAGCACTAAAGGTACTGTGAAAGGAACGTAGAAAAATAATTGTCAATTTAATTATTATTTAAATTTCTATGTTGATCTGCTATATGTACATGTCAACATTTCGGTTACGTTGATTTCTTAAAATTACTGACAGCCATGTGATAGCTGACTATGAGTTCGCAGCCCCAACACTTGATGTAGACAAAAATGTTGTTTTAATAAACAAGGACATAAAAAGAAAGAATTAACCAATTGCTTTTCAAAATAAATTAAAAATAGTGCTAACATTAAAGTCAATCAATAAATTTAATAGTAGAAAAGAACAATTTATTGAAATAAAATAAATAAAGAACCAATTAGGTTATACAAAATCAATAAAAACAATTAAATATATAAAATGTAAATACTATTGGTATAAAACCAAAAACTGTTTTTAACAGATTTATCTAGTCACCTAAGTTTCGAGCTGACCCATTCGTCGACTAACTCTAAAAACATTGAGAAGCTAAATATACTTCTAACGATTAATATACATTACATTACGTACCCATTATTAATTACTTATTGACAAATTTATTTAACTAGCTTGACGAATTATTGTTAGTAATTTTTTACCTATCTACCACTGAATACGACAATACTACTTCACTTACCCGTTTATCACCCGAATCGTAAAGACGGACAACACGTCCGTGAAAAAACAACGTACCTCAATTACTTGAAGCTAATCTCATATCAGACATAGGACAAACTTAACAAGGAACAAATGAAGATAAACCTACATAGATGTCTTTGAGACAGTGATAACAATGTACAACCAAAGTTACGGATCACAGAAAGAAAACTTCAAGTAGACTAAGTTAATGAGCTGCCATTACTCACTTGTTTTACTGTCAGCGAACACGAGTGTGTATCAAAAAATATTAAAAAATAGCTGTGCCACGCGGTTCCACCCGCGTTAAGAACAGTAGCGTAATGCTTGATAACCTAACCTTCCTCATGAATGTTGGTATCATATAGAAAAAGAATTTTTCAAATCGGTCCAGTAGTTTCGGAGCCTATTCAATACAAACAAACAAACAAATCTTTCCTCTTTATAATATTAGTTTAGATAACACGGCATCATAAAGATCCAGCGATTTAATAATTTTAGGAGCAGTAAAGGTGAATCGCAGTTATTACTTAAATAGGTTTTGAATAACGTTACGTTTTGAAAATAGGTAATTTTTCATTTACGAGAATTGTAACTGCACGTGCATAAAATAACTCGTGCAGTTTTAACTGTCGGTTAACTGTACAGTTCAATTGCCAGTTTTAACTGACATTTTATACGCTAACAAACACTCAGGTTTATCGTCGATAGAACTATCGAAATTTCTGTTGTTTAATTTCTCAATTAGAACAGAGTTCGAAATTTAAATTTAAAAAATCTTTAAGTGTACACTCTCAGACGTAACACTTCAGTTAATAACTATAGACTCAGTTTTAACTGCATAAATACCTATGACTGGAAATATTAATCAAATATAAGTTAAATTGCACAATAATTGTCAGTGATTGAAACAACGGAATGTTTGAACTGTACGCAATTAAACTGTACGCTGTGAAATTCAAGCATGAAATGTGGAAAATTTTAAACTCATGTTGATACATGTATAATATGTATATGTTAACATAAATGAGATAAAAGTGGTGTACTTACTAATAAATAAATAAATAACGCTTCATACTCACAGCCCCTAGGATTCCCTGTGTCGTGGGTGCCATGGACACACACACAAACAAATTCACAAACACCCAGACCGATAACAGAAATCTAAATTCATCATTTAAATTTCTGGCCCGCCGGGGTTCGAACCTGGAACCCTTCGAATGGTGGACTGGCGTGGTAACCATTACACCACACGGGTCGTCAACAACAATGAAACAAGTGACTATCTGGATAAAAGTGAAGACAAATTGACAGCCGAAAGACACGAAGAAATCGGAAAGTACCTTACCAAACTTTCAATCATTACACCTCCAAAGGTTATTAATCGTTGTATTTGCTCAGCTCATCCAGTTTCAATGTCTAACTCGAATTCGTAACCTACTTAGTATAAGATCTCGCATCCTTAGAGACTTATTCGGCCATGACCGAGTATTAATAAATAACTATAAAATATAATAAACTAGCTGTAACTGGCGCGCGTTGCCACGCCAACAACATGGCCTGCTGACGAGTGGCATCAATGACCATATTATACAAATCGTCTCCGAAGAAAAATACATATATATACCAATTTTCATAATAATCGGTCCAGTCGCAATTGATGACATACAGACAAACATTAATTTTTATATATATAGATAACGCTTCACACTCTCAGCCCCACACTAGGTTTCCCTGTGTCGTTGCTGCCATGGATACACATAAAGACAAACACACAAACACGCAAATCTGGAACAGGAATCTAAATTCATCATTTAAATCTCTGCCCCGCCGGGAATCAAACCCAGGCCTTCGAATGGAGGACTACATGGTAACCACTGCACCAACGGGTCATCAAAAGTATTACATAAATACAGTATTATATAAAAATTTAACCTAAACTGAGTATAAACAATGTAGTAATTAGTTGATTAAAGGGATGATATTTAGGCTTTGTAATGTGATATTCTATAAGAAGTTCTGTTCAATGATTTCTGGGAAAACGCACCAAAGAGTATGCGCTTTGTGCTTAGCATTATATTTTGGTTGGTGATAGAGCTTATAAAGTTCTAGAGGAGGTACTAACTTACCTTATAAGCTGACGCTAAGGAAGTCTTGTAGCAAGTTGTGGTTTAGTTGGGGAGAGTTAAAGCCGGATTCACTATATTATTATTTGAGGCGATCACTGTAAGCAGTAACGCCTCCACAGCTCCATAACCTTAGATAAGATTTATCTGTTACATGAGGATGGACATGGATATCTATGGGTTGCAGTGACGACTAAACATCAGGTGGCCTGCATGCTCGTTTGCTATTCAACTTTAAAAAATGTAGCAAAATATTGATTGCGAGATATTAGGTTTATGAAGTATTCTACAAGTCAGATACATAATAATAAGTTTCAATTACACGGTCATGCTCAAATGAGTCTCTTAATATAAGCACACCACCATCTGTCAAATATTTGGCAGATTGAAATGCGTTCCATTCAAGACAAAACCATAAATAAAAATATTTACACTGATGTTCATACTGTATCGATCAACCGCCATTCAGTATTCAAACAATAGCGACATTCACTGAACATTTTAAACCTATTGTGTTTTAGAAAATCTAACTATTATAATTATTATTCTTATTTTATTTGCAGTCATATAAAAATAACAACAAGACCGTTTATTTCCTAGCAATTATCTACAATAAAACATCGGATGACCACGTAACAGTGTTATAAGCCTGTGGACTTATCTAATCGTTAAATCTATTATTGATAGTCGTATTAATAATACTAAATTGGTGTGTGTTTCGGTGCGTGCAATAGCACATTCCTACTTTCAATAAACCGACGTGACAGTGTACCTTATTACAAAAATTATTTTAATAATGTGAACAATTCCATCCAAAAATTCCATCGAAGATTTATATGGCTAATTACGACCCCGGGGCCGAACACTGAGCGCTGACACAGTGCAAGTAGCGCGCAATGCGTGTAAAGGATGACGTGATCAGGGACCAATAAGATGCCAGCAATTTGTCAGGCGCGGTCTCCTATTCGTCACTGCTGCGTGACGCTCGTTGACGTCAATCCTACTTGCACTCTGTGGGGCTTAGTACGAGTTTTGACAGTATAGAAAAACATGATGGAGCTAACATGCCATACATTACCAACCTTGCACAGTACAAAGTTGTATTTCAATAAGAAAACGGGCAATGAACACGGTCATTTTAATTCTCCCCGCATTCGCTAGGGGCGCTGCGGCCAAACCGAAACCAAATGTAGTTCACAATAAACTGTTAAAACTCGTACTCGTAAGCCCTTTGAACACTCAGAGCTGTTTACTAGCATTGGATGTAATTTCCAATAAATGACAGAGCTAAAAATTTACATCTTTCAACCATTAGCGAGCTTCTTCCCTGGTCACATAATATGTTGTGACCGTATTCCACAAACTACCAACTTTACATACGAGTACCCTCTAATCTAATCTAGCTCAGTGTACGCGATTCCGTCACAAACATCTATACACATTCAATAACACTTACAATTATAAAGACGAATCACGCGAAACAGTTTGAATTATTTTACTATATCCATCCCTGTTTTCCTCTCTACTCGCTGTGGATTTTTTTTTTTCAATATGAACAACCTCTGAATTAACTAGGTAATCATTATCTAATAAACATTATCTTGATTTACTTTGACATATCAAATACGCGGCTCGAAATTTTTTTTTTTATTAATACAACAAGTACTACTTACCCTACAAAATGGGTTGAGAAAATGTAACACGCGTCACTCGTACATAATAATATATATATTATATGTTACAAACAATGAAACGTACAAACTACTAAACAAACTCGAAGAATGAGCTATGGATAGGAATAGTGAACGAAATGAAATATCTAATACCGAATCTAGTCTAGACACAAATAAAAGTTAAGATATCTAAATTTCTTTACATACTAATGTCACAATCTCCAACAATGATTTTATTATCTAAGACGTGTCGTTGTAAAGTGCCGATAAGTGAGTAAAATACTTTACAATCGGTGAAAATCGTGAGAATACAAATCAGGAGAAGAACCTTGTGTACTAAATTTACCCTGTATTCTAGGATTATTAGTGAAAATACGGTTAAGATTAATGTACGGAAAACACTTCGAGGCTGTCCCATCGGTGGGCCCGAAGGTTTGACATGCTCAGTCATTGCTTTGAGGGAAAGCATACTTTGTTAATAAACGTCTCAGAATTAATATTCAAGCGAAACACGAAATAAGTAGACAATAGCACTTAGAAATAAAAGTCAGTTATAATAATTGGCTTATACTCGTATAGTCCGGAACTGTTTTTGATTCTGTTGGCAATATTTGGCACTCCGTTTAAAAATTTAATTAAATAAGTTATCAAACTATCTAAGAATATCGAATTTTATAAAAATGTACAATTGGCAGTCAATTGTGTTATGAATATCAACTATAGTTAAACAATATCACCGTCTCGACACGACGTGAATATTAACACTATAATATTGGCATTACGATAATTTTCTTCCTCAATTTACGTCTCCTATTTCATTAACCTAAATTATCTACAGTCCCTTATTATTTTATAAGATCTACCGGGAAATTATTAGCATTCGTCTATTTATCGATATTGTCCTTATGATTTTTACGCGAGTACGTAGTTTATAAAATTCTAAATGTATATAGTAAATTTTAATGATTTCAGTTTTATAAATCACCAATATATATTATAAACTATAGGTATGTCCGACATCCGTGGAGGACGTCGGCGAAACTATTATTAAATATTATCGTTACTATTCGATATTAGATTGAATAGTTTATGTTTATAATACCTAAAAATGACGAAATTGAGCTCGATTTATTCGAAGTAAACCCTACAATAACTCAACGATACGAATATTGTTAACATTCCGTAAAAGTAATACGATTCTATAGCAAGAAATAAACACATCCTAATGTTAACTGTACAACGATTGTGCGCTCATATTAAACAATCACTGAAAAATAAATCAGATAAACACATTGTAACATATACTCGTAAAATAACGATACGTTCGCTTATAAATTATAATACGTTTACAGCGTTTCTAATATAAAAATAGTTATGGCGGATCCGGCGACAACACAAAACGGCCAGATCTTGAGGTTTCTGCTCTTCCCTCGGTTCGACTATCGACGGACACAGTCTCGCGTTCGAGTTTATAATATAAAAAGACGGCTTTGGTCACACTCGCGGCGTGCGAACGTCCCGCAGCGCACCGGGCGCTTGGCACCACACTGAGCACAAAAACACGTCACGTAAAACACGTCCTCGCCTAGTAGTTCCCATCTGGGAGCTTTACATGGATCATCCATGCCACCACATGACGATGAGCTCCCAGAACGTCTTCGGCGGCGAGTGGCCGAAGACGTAAGACGAATTTCAGAGACCCGGGTCGCCTTCAGATCCCATTTTGAGCAGCTCCAACTTCTTTTTGGCAATTTTCGAATACAGAATATCGATTGGCTTAGAGTTGTCGTAGAATGTTGGCGCTCTGAATATAATCATGGCGGTGCCGACAACGCATGCTATCGTGAATAAGAACAGAAAAATTCTGTCTAACACCATAGCGACGTACTTCCAGTCGTCTTCCACCTGGAATCCACAGTTTAATTAATAAAAATACAATGAACAGACACAATTTTAAAATAGATTGATATACTCACACTCTCAAATTTATCCTTATTCTTTACATGCTGCGCTATGAACCGTGAACCTTCTATTGTCTTTTCCATTTCTCTTACGTAGGGCTTCTCAAGGGATGGGCTACCATCGTCAAGGTCTAAGTGACAGGGGGATCCAGGAGCGGGAGAAAATAACTCGTCGTCGCCTCCTGGCGGAGGCGGCGGTGACGGAGGCATGCCTGGTAGGTCGTACTCTTCGCAGCCCCATTCTTTGAACTTGCCATCTAAATCGTCTCCACCAAAGACATCAGTGAGAACCTGAAATTTTGAAAACATTACTAAAACTGAAAGCGCAATAAGTGGCCAAATCTTAGACATCTTCATCAACGAATGTTATATTCATTCGTGTTGTAACGACAAGAAGTCGTTTTTAACGAAAACAAGATAAGTTATCTAGAAAAAGACATATTGGTGCCGAAAAATATATAAGGAAAAACATGGTAAAAACAATAGTATGAAAACCTATGACAGACGCTAATAACAATTATTATTTCTTAAAAAGTATAGTACAAAACCTTAATCTGTCGATTACATGTGTTGTAAAAAGAAGGAAGAAATAGGAACAATAGACATAAAGGTGGATTCGATTCAATGAGTCTCTGGCGGCGCCTGAAATACCTAGAGATTAAAATGTCTGTTGGTGTTTCGCTGGAACGGTGTATCGACGTGGCTTAAGCCGAAGCACAATTAGGCTCGAGTGGAGGTCTCGGTTTCGGGCTGCGTCTGCCGGCTCGTATATCGCGATCCGTCCGCAGCCACCAGGGGAACATAAATAACGGGGGCCGCGCGCACTCGTTAAGCCCGCCGGCGTTGAGTAATAAAGGAAAATCGAAATGAAATTGGACTGGAAGCGATATTTTCGTGATACATGCGTAGTACATTGAATTTAGTACAGTTGAAAGAAGCATTTCCCAGAAGAGTCCCATCGTTGGGGACAATTATAATGCTTGTTGTTGAGAGCGGCTTCCATTTGAATATTTTGTTTGTGATGAATCCGTTAAGATGGATAACGTTTTGAATAAAGGAAACTCGATAAGAAACGCGTCTGAATGTTGATTTTGTTTTCAAATTTTCGACTCAAAGCTTCGCTCGTGAGAGGGTTTTTATTTTAGACTGATTTAATTAAACGCGACGAAATGAAGTTGTTTAGCGTGAAAAGCAAGAAGTAAATGATAATGAAATTTCTCAGATATTGTTGAAATTTGCTACGTTTGCGTATATTTAGGATGAATATTAATAAAATTATATTAAATATGCCTTACCTCAGTTGGTTTATCATCATCATCGGGTTCCTTCTCCGGTCTTTGTATACATAGTACTTTTGGTAATACATCTATAAATACTTTGCGTACCCATGGGGCCATATGGTGAGTAACTGGCGATCTAAAATTTACATTTAGCACCACGATTGTGACAACTACTGATAGTGTGACTAGCATCATAGTGAACAACAAATATTTTCCTAGTAAGGGAACAGTTAGTGATGTAGGAGGAATAATTTCTGCTAATAGTAAGAAGAACACAGTCAGAGAGAGAAGGATAGAAATACACAGTGAGATCTTTTCGCCGGAATCTGAAGGTAGGTAGAAGACGAGGACAGAGAGGAAAGAAATCCCTACGCAAGGGATGATAAGATTAACCGTATAGAACAGTGTTTTTCTCCTAAGGGTGAGATTGAAAATTATGTCAGGATAGGGTTCTTCACAGCAAGAGTAGAACTTTTCATTTCGCGTCGCCGGCACGCGCATGATATCCCATTCTACCGAAATATAGTACTCTGACAAATCGATTCCCATTGCTATAAGCTCAGAATCTGGCGTTTGCTTCAAGTGCCTCAAGTCCACCTGTAGAAAAAAATTGAAATGAAATCAAATGTTGTCAAAGACTTTTTTTAAAAAGTTTCATTATAAGAAAACAGACGTTACGTTGCCGACGAGATTAATTCAGTCACTTCAAAAAAAGAAGATCTATCTAAGATGTTAATTTCTTTAACTTAAGTAGTAAGGTTGATAATATCAATTTTTACACAAAACACTGAAGAAGAGCTATAGTCAAGATGTATAATGTTGTACGCCAGAAATATATAATATATCAAATTCATAGCTGCAAGCCAGCCACGTAAAACCTTGCAGAATACAAACAAAGCTGATTGATCTAAAGTTTACGTGGTAGGTTATGATAAACACAATAGCTTGCATTGTTTCAGAAATCCTATTCAAAGACTGTGTCATAATATTGTTATTTACTTGCTATTCCACGCAACGCTTCCTGTTCTTATCTCAAACAAGGATCTTAGGTGCGAACGAGATATAAGATTGGAACAATCCCTTGTGAACCTTGAGATAGGCACTGTAAGGCGCAGACGTGGGCTTAGCCTTATTTATGTGAAACTCGAAGAAGCACAGATTTATTGGCTTCCTTACTTCGATGGATGGTTGCTTTAGCGGAGGCCTATTTTTGTAAACTCCATTCCAAACTTTTTATCACATCCTTTAGCTATCACCGAACATTTTTCATCTGCCGCATTATTTATTGGAAGCCAATAAATACACTTCTGACATTGTATCAGAAAGGCTTCCATACAAATAAATGCGATTACATTTCTCTTAGAAATACTTTAGGGGTTGAATGCATAACAAATGTGAGTATTCAATTATGTACGGTTGAACGTTTTTATCGAAACGTTTTACATTTTGCGCCGTCTGCTGTATTCGTCTTCGTCCAAACATTTTTCTGGGGCAGCCATTCGTAAAAGTCCAGGATGCCATGAATATTGCAGTGCACGTAAACAAATATTTTCTTTTCTTTTGTTCCATTACAACTGCGACGTAGCACATTCTGCATTTCACAGTGAATGGAAATATTTTTTTTTGTTCTTGAGCACAACTGCAATATTCAATATTGCCTAAATTATTTTACACTTAATCGCTGAAGCGATTACGTAAGCAAAAACTAGTTGGAAACATATTATTATGTTATACAATTAGAAGAAATCTATCAATCCCTTTTGAATTTCATTATAATTACGCATTATAATTATTGAATGTCATTATCACGGTTAATTATTATTTTCTACAGCGAAAATATTAAATTTTCTTACAGTGTAGCCATCATAGCTCCAAGATCCGAACTTCATGAAGCAGGTCTGCTCATCGAAGGGAAAATACTCGACGTCAATCTCGCAAAAAGATTTATAAATAGCTGGCGGCTTCCATATCACCTTGCCGTCGTGATGGAGAATCGCTTTCGTCATGATCGTAACTTCATAGTTTCCATCCGCGCTGTAACAAAGTTAAGAAAAGAAAATAATTTATTTAACAAAAATATCATCAAAGTTGTACCTACTACGTTATAAATTAAATCTCACTTATTAACTGTAAATCTTATTGAAAGCATGTCGTTAAATTTAACTGATTACTGACGGTATAATCAGTATCAAAGAGACTTAATAATACTCCGTTAAATTGTTATTATCGCCATTGATTTAAAATATTACAAGAAAACCAAACATACAGTTTCAAAGCGTATGACGGTCTCATTGAAATGATTTCTGTATACAAAAAAAACCTTTGATGTCAATACGTGAAAAGGAACCTGTTGATATCAAAATCAATTCAATAGAAAGTGCGAGATATCTGAATACAAATCTACCCGTACAAAATCAGAAGTGTATATTATTATTGAATTGAGATTCTATACGAGTGTTTATTTTCATACATTTCTGTGAAAGCTGTACTTAGCCGACACAAATACGGCAATTTTTACAGGTGTTATATCTTGTATAGGTACACTACTATATATCTTTGTTAAATATTTTATTATTGAAACAAATATTTACTTTATTTACTTAAATTTAATTCTGCTAAAACGCTAACCTGACACCTGCTAAAACGCTGTCTCTTATTAAAACACGAAGTATAGACTCTAATATCAACATTTAAAATCATTTAGTTTGCCAAAACGTAAAGTTAACGTAATTTTCCAAGCCTTTGTAACATAAACAGGGATCCACACTACGATATACATACTCGTAAAGCAGGTAATTGTCCCTATCATGAATACACTGCTGGCTGTTAACTGTGTTTACTGTCCGACGGTGGACACAAACAGTACGTGTCGAGCAATGAACAGAACACTGTTGTTTTGGGTAATAGTCACTACGTGTTATTGGAAGTTAAGCGAGTGTAGTGTTACAAGCGTTATGTAATCGAATAGATACTTTGTATCTATCGATTTATAAATCGATATAAGCACTATCGATAACACTTAATCGATTAAGCACTAAATTGTCTCCGATATTCATCTTTACATGAATATTAAAATAAAAATATAAAAACACACCAACAAGAAAACTATCTATAATAATAATATAAAGCTGAAGAGTTTGTTTGTTTGATTGTTTGTTTGAACGCGCTAATTTCAGGAACTACTGGACCGATTTGAAAATTTCTTTTAGTTTAAGATAGTCCATTTATCGAGGAAGGCTATCAAGCGTTACGTTGCGATTCTTAACGCCGGTACTACTAAGAAGACCTTTTAAGTTAACATAAATGGAAGGGATAAATATAAACTAATTTAAATTATACGCTTATATAACATTAAATTAGCTACATAGGTTACATAAGCGTATAATGAATGCATAGTTAATAATTTACATACACTTGATTTTAAAGGAGTGCCGATAGTTTTTTTATCTTGAGAGGGCTTATCTCAGCGAAAAGGGCGAAAAGCCGATGTACCATATTATTTAACGTTTTCCCAACAAATACCTCACGAAGAAAAGAAAATATTGAGTTTGAGTTTAAATTTAAATTATTATAATATATGTGGATTCTGGTTCAAGGCGAGCTAAAGAGACATTAGTTTGAAGTCCGTGTCTCCATAATAACAGACCCGCTGGCCGCCTCTTCACAAAGGTCTTAATCATTAAAACTTTTCCAAAAGAATACGTAATTGCTACGGCTCTGCGCGCTACGCCACCTCCGCCCTCACTATTATTATGTAATTCTGCTGCAAAGGTACTGAGGATTTATTTATTCTTATGTGTACATTGAGAGGTATTAATTTTAGTAGCTTACAGGGTTCACCTTGGAGGGACCACCGTTGCCCTCATAACCCACCGTGAACCAAGTCTTGTCAAGTACTCGTGATTCGGTTGGGGAGGGATGCTGCTGGACACACTATATTTGAGGCGACCATCTTAGTCATCGTGAGTACCAACGTCTCTTATGATCTCAGATCGGACTTCTGTCCTATTTGAGGTTTAATTTGGATGTCCATAGGTCGCAGTGACTATTTAACATCAGTTGGTCTGAAAGCATCATGCAGGTTTATAGAACTCTCCATAGACTTCTGAAAACTTATGTAAAGTTCACAACCAGCACTTGGCCAGCGTGGTGAACTATGGCCTAAACCCGTGCCCAGCAGTGGGACTGTAATAGGCTGATAATGATGACGTTACACTGTACTTCCTTGCCTTGTATTTATCTTTACTTATGATAACATTTCCCACGGTATAAAGATTAATATTAATTCTGTTTTGTGTCTTCCATTATGTTATCTTGGCTTTGTTCTGCAATAAAATTATTCCTTTGTACAGACGTAATAAACTCTACCTAAAGCTCCCTTATTAATATAATCAATTACTTTAATAAAACTTCTACATACACTCCTAATTCGTGTTTCCAAGTCTTTGATGAAGATAAACAAAGAGCGGTGCGAGATTGGCAAAATCAGTTTAAGTTTAAATTAAGCCGTCAATCTTAAAGGAAAACACTTCGATATCAGCGGAGTTTCCGAACATTAGCAAATTGTGACATCGCGTCGGCCTTTAAAAGCGTTGTCACGACCAACTTTCTCCTCACATCCCTGAAAATTGTCTCATAAAATATAGGTCGCGTTGTCTCCCATTATGCTAACGTGGTGCCATTAAAAATAAAGTTTACTCCGAATATTCGCGGCGAGAGCTTTTAGGAAAGTCACAGGTGCATTAACAGTAACTTCTATCCGCTTAAATTTAAAAATATTACTGGCACGTCACATAAAAGCTTCTATTTGCAGCTTACCATGTAATGTGCACTAGCTAAAACTTTACTTTTGTTCCGAGTTTAATAAATTTCAGTGATGCCACTAGTGAATAAAGTAGCTGTCTGTGTTAGAGTTAATATATCTTGAATTTTCTTTTCCTGTAACAGTTGGAATTTAAATGTGCATAAATATTATTTCCTACTTCTACAAGTAAGTAGCTATTATAATAGCTACTTACTTGTCGGATTCGTCCACGTGTACTTCAGAACCAAATCCACAAGCTACTTTAATACATGATTAGTTTATTTCTAGCTAAAAAAATCAGCTATCAGTTTTTATTAACATTGCTTTAAATGTAGTGAATTTTCAAAAAAATTTTCATCACTTATTGGACTTTTGACACTTTCAAGTTATGAACCTCAATTTAATATAGTATAAAGTTGAAAATTACCTATCTATATTTAATAAAAATGAATATACAAAACGTTTATACGCCCATAACTTCAGAATTACTTTACCAAATTGGTTAATTCTTTTTTTGTTGTGTTTGCTATGATCGGGACAGGGTTTGTATAAAAAAAAGCGTCGGCAGCTATATGTCGGCGTCATATGAATTAGTATCTTTTCTACTCCGACAATGACAGGGCGTGTCACCAAATCATACCAAGTACGTTGAGACCTGAAGTGGCAATCAAGTTCAGGCAACTCTTGGGGGAGCGCCGTGAGATGTGAAAGTAATAAAGTTTCTTGCGAATGGAAACGTAGAAAATCTATTTTATTCCCTCTCACAAGAGATAAATGTATCGCCTATTGATATTTCAATTCATATTCCAATAAGTCCCTCGAATCGGGAATGTTCTGATAATGTTTGCTTTAAAATCCTCGCGTCGTGTAACGGACTACACCTTGGATATAAATTATGTAGGTAAATAGTTACAATCAGAGGTGATATGTTCATACGAAAATATGCATAACAAAATAAGCATGTATGACACCAGAAGGTAAGTTTCCAGTTGGTCACATACCAGGGGAGTTGCAAATACATTGCCGGCTTTGAATGACAGCCCTTTTTGAAGAACTCCATGTGACAGTCAATCAGGAATGCCTCAACGGGATTATCGTTACATAACTTACACGTAGGTACATGGTAAGAAGGAAAGTGTGAATCGAACCGTAGAGGACTGCCACGATTCCAGAGTGGATGGAATTTTAATTTTCTGGTATACCTATTGTGTGTACGAATCTAATCGCAGTAACATCTAACTGCAAAGAGCTTCATAAGATTTAATGTCTCCATTAGTCTCTTATATCTTTAACTAACGAAGTTTGTTACCAGTTTGTATAAGACTAAAATCTATTACTTTTTATCGCTAGAATAGAATTAACTGTAAGCGTTTCCATTATATTTCGCTTGAACCGAAACACAATTCCTAATACCGATGTATCTCTCTAATCTAATACTATCTGATCAAATGGCATGTGGTTACGCTTTGCCACGCCAAGCTGGCTTACCTTCGATACGACAATTATTATCTAACGTTGCTGTTCATTGCTGAACACATGCTATTCCTAACCACGTTTGCGCTGTAAACACAGTTATCAGCCTGCAATGTACTACTGTATGTGTGGACAATTACGTACTGTGCTCTCGTTACGTAATGCCATTGTTAGTGTTCAAAGCTGCTGTAGATTAGATAACGCAAAGGCTTTTACGGATTATTCGGGTGAGTGTACACGATACTGCAATAGCATTCTGATGGGTATCATTAACTAGTACAAGATTATAATACCTTTCTATCTATATTAAGATTGCCTTCAACCCTTTTTATGTCCCACTGCTGGGCACGGGTCTCTCCCCACAACCGGGGAAGGCCTGGAGTATACTC
>DWAV01000591.1:0-18163 GCA_018231305.1 Noctuana lactifera
TGAAGTTTGGCTACAACCTCTTCCACTTCCCATAATCAGAATCTCACATAATTTTAAAGAATAATCCGTTTTGTTTCGATATTTTCATTCTGTACTGAGATTAATAAACCCGAGTGCAAAATCAAGTCCGCAAAATAAATCCAAAGTTCGTCTTCAATATGGTACATAATCTGTTTGTCCTTTTATTTTAAGAAATTGATAATGCTATTTACCAAGGTAAATATCTAATAAATTAATACTTCGATCCTGTTGTTAATTCATTAGTGCTTAGCTAAATATCTATTTTATGATAATGTAGACTATTGTGTCACAGGTATATTTATATATTATGTAATAATAATTTATTGTAAAGTGTGTGATTTTTCTTTTTTGTTTTTTTTTTATTTTTATTTTCTGTATATTATATTATGGTATTTACAATGATTTCTGAAATTCACGTTTAGCTCAATATCTAAATCAATTAAAAAATCGAAAGACATGATCTACTTTAATTAAGTACCTACATAATAATGAATCCTAAAGGTTTTATGAATTCAGCGTTATAATAGATAAATATTAATTTTCAATAGAAACCGTTGTGATGTTGTAGATATGCTCGTAGGTATTGTAATTATATAGTATATTCAATTTAAAATGCCAAGAAGAGTCTTGGTCTAAGACGTATTATGTAGGTAACTTAATTAGGTACCTATTACAATTTATCCTACAGCTACAGCCGACGAGTACGAATGATAGAAATAAACATTGTTAGTAATCACACTCATATACTAACAACAATGCCTAAACATTATTTAAATTAATGGTAATGGTAAATAGCTTTTTCGAAAAGAATTTTTTAATGTGAATTTGTCGCTAGGGGCTCAACTGCAGTATTTAAAGACATACCTAGGTCTCCTCTAACCTCTAATTGGCATTCGTCTCTGGAGACGCTAAGTATTAATTAGCATAGTAATTATTATAAGATTAGAAGATACGTAAAAAGAGAACATTACCTATATAAAATACAAGATAAATAACATTTAACACTTAGAAATGTTCCTTAAGCTCCTAACAATCTTTTCACGGTGTATCCTGGAACAGCATACACCAACAATAAAATTACGATGGCGACCGATATTATTACAGAGTATTTTATGATGGCCCATTTGTAGTTATGCCACATTATGTAGCGTAGAGACTTCAGAGGATTCAGGAACCACATGAAAGACGCATCCGGGCGGCTGTAAACAAAAATTCATTTTAATTAACGGTAGCTCGGAAAACGGAATCCAAAAAAGTATCTAATATAATAAATGAAAAATTTAAGTCATTTAATAGTACGCCACAGCAAAAAAACTATAAAATAAATCGGAAACATGACAAAACAAAACGGCGAGAAGAAACAACAAAAAAACGAGTTATTGTGTCGATCAGTATTAATTACGTTGGCTTATCCAATGGGTCCGGCTCGCTACGTCCCAATCCAACTGGAACCTTGTCTGCCTCTTCACGCGTCAACAGATGTATTTCCGCTTCCACTTTGCCAGTCAACTCCATTTCTTCAGTGTCGCGTTTGATGTAAAATGGCCACCAGCCCTTAACTCGTTTTTGTTTAAATAAGTTGACCATTGGCACAGTCCCGTCATTGCGCAGCATGTCCAAAGTACAGAGCTTTGAGGTTTTCGCTCCACGAGGGAATCGATTCAGATCTAATGTAATGGCTCCTGTAAAAATAGTTGTACGAATTAGAAGGATAGACTTACTATTCAATTTTAATAGGTAAGTTATTACTACTGTTTAAGGATTATTCATTGAAAACTGTAAATAACATATTCTCACCTAAGAAGTCGTCAGCAGAAAAATGATCAGCGTCCCATACTTGTAATTCCAAACGTGCCGGTATTTTGGACTCACTTTCGTCCCACGAGAACATTGACTCTTTGCGAGTAATCACGATACGTTCCTCGGCTTCTAAGTAGTCGAAAGGAAAGACGAAACGCCAATTGAAATTTCCTTCACCAGTCAGTGATCGGTAGTGGATATCAGTGCATTGACAATCTTCTGGGCCTTTCAACCACCTGTTACAAAAATTAATTTACTTATTATACTTACTAAGTGCTAACTAAGTACATAATTGGACCAAGGAATGACATTGTCCCATACAAAATTAGCCCCCGTTTTTCGGCACCTTAGCGGTATAACTTCAAAAAATAATTTCACACCCTTCAAATTTCAGGTCTCTACGATCAGCGTTTTAAGCTATGCGTTATTTCGTCAGTCATTCGGGACAAAGCATTTTATATGTATTGAATAAATTATTATTTTTGATTATTATTTAGGTACTCAGAAATAAATGTAATTACCACTTCATTGCATAATCTTTCCAAATATTTGTAGTGCTAATGTTTGTAGATTAGATAAGATAATAATATGGATTTATAATATCAATACTGACCCCTTCACGTATATGTCGGACATCTTCTCGCCTGTGAAGAATGCATCATCTTCCAACACAACGTCATCGGTGTTCCAAATAATAACCCTCATTTCGTAAGACTTAGGTTTCCGAGGTGAAATATCGAGCGGAGGACCTGGTAAAGGCATATCCATGGGAAACATGTCAACCCACATTTCCAGTCGCCCTTGTTCGATTCCTAGAAAATATTACATGTTACATTTCAGAATAATCTTTCGTTCATTCTTAAGTTCTTGGTATATTCGCTATATTCTTAGATACCTGGCTTGTTAGGGTTGAAAAGAGGCCGTGTTTCTACATGTTCTGTCACAAGACGAGTTCCGATACGGGGCACCTCTTGCCAACGATGCAAAACATGGAGAGCCATCTGTTCCTCAACTGTATCGGGGTCAGAAAATAGTTCGGGATCCTCCACAGGGATGTTAAAAATAGTTCGGCCAACCTTAACACGGCTGTACTCGTAAAGCGGTGGATCCAGTCTTCCCTCTTTGCAAAGTTTCGCCAATATTTGCGTGGGTTTCATAGAGTCACGCCAGCGATTGTACCCTTGTCTGTTAGTAATTTTTATGTTATTTTTATGTTAGTATTATTAAAATTCAGATTAATTGCTAACTGCATACTTTCATTATGTTTCTGGTAAATGTTGTGTAGTAGGTAGGTAACATGTTTAGTTCCATGTTAATAAAAGCGAAAATATGATTAAGATTTATACTTACTCTTCGTAGCGTATAGGTAAACCACATGTTGCTCTGTGGCGGCTGTAGAATCGATTTTCTAGATCTATTTTGGTTTCGCCAATTAGATCATCCCTTCCGACAAGATCCCAGTCTATTACTTGAATGGAAAGATTTGAATCTTGTGGAAATGTTGCTTCTATTTCGAAACATTTTCCAAACACTGGATTTAATTGTTTTGACACGTAGTTGTCTTTATCACAAATCCTTTTAGAACCTAATTGTAGGACCAAATACGGGTCAGCTTTGCCGTTAATATCCATAGGATGAAGGTCGGTAGCTTTAACAATGTAGACCCTTACTAGCACGTGTATTGGTTCATTATTAGGTACTCCTTGAAAGAACCCATAATTAGGATCAAAGCCCATAACGGTGTAGTCGTCGATGCCTTTTGGTAATGGCCACTTATAGACCTTGACAGCGCCCTAAAAATCAGTATAAATGTATATTTATATTTATAGCTTAAAAATATTAGTACCTAGAAGATAGGAAAAGAGAAAATTAGTCTTGACAGAAATTTTACCTTAAAAACACCTACAATACGATTTTCATCATCCGTCTCGTCACCTGTTTTCTTTCCTCTATACAGAGAGAAGGAATGTAACCACTCTTTGAACTCGTCATATTCCAAAGCTGCTTCAAGCTCGTGAGGATATATCTACACAAAAAACAGCAAATAAATCAAAATTCTTTTGCAAAACAATATTTACTCGTAAATGTAAAATACCCAATACCTTATTCTATTTTGTATTTATCTTACAGATATTTTTACTAATAGGTATAAAGGCTCAAATATGTTACACAATTGTAATTTTCGTTTATAAAGAACGCACCTTTAGCTAAACTGCTAAAAATCAGTTTATCAAAAGACTACTTAGGAATCTTTTAGAATTCACAAAAAAGTAATGATATTGTGTTGCCGAGTCTGTTTATTTTGTCTAGATCATATGTTTTAATGTGAACATAAATACCTTCGCTAACGCTGATTTTGGTATTTGATTTTTCTTAGGAACAATCGTCGGACTTGCTTTTATCCTAGAAGAAGAAGGCGCTCGACGTCTGCGCTTAAAACGCTCAGGTACAGGAGATTCTTCTGGTGATTTATATTCATCCGCATAAGCTTGACTCGACTGTGGCGCGCTCTGTCTTTCTCTAAGAGATTCTTTTTCCTTTTCTATCATGGATTCAACTGAAGCAAAGTATTTGGTCCACCAATCTTTGCTAGCGTCATCTTCATCTCTAGCGGAATCTGTACTAATCCTTCTTCTCCGTGGCCCATCACGTCGCATAGACCTGCTCCTTGAGGAGCTTCTAGCTCGTAAAGTTTGCTTACGGTTAACACCCCTTCCAGAGGGAGTAATGGGCCGAATATCACGAGGTAGTAACGGATAATTATCTCTTTCATTTTCAACTGTATATACATCATCTTGAAATACACAGTTATTACGTAAATCTACGTTTTGCAACTGAATTAGGGATTTCTTCCTTTCTTCAATCTCACGCTCTTTTTTAGTCATTGGGGTAAACATATATTTATGAATGGAATTAATAGTATGAGTGCCGACTAATGTTATTCTTCCGAAACTGCGGCAATCCACTACACGAATAGTTAAAGGGGGTCTATATAAATCTTGATCAGGAAGTTCCACATCTACGTATCTCACAGGGCTTGCGAAATTGGGATTTCGTTTCGCGCTTGGAATAACTGTTGAGTAGATAATATTTCCCGCACATTCTATATCGACTCGTGGTCTATCTACTGCTAGAAGGTGAATACGTTTTAAATCTCGGAGACCCCAAAACAGTACTTCAATTCGATACTTAGAGAGGGTTGGACGAATACCCTTGGGCACGGGTAAAATAGGGCCCTTCTTCATTTCAGCAGGCGTTTTTCCAATTACTTCTTTCGGCGGTGGTAGTGGAGGTAAAACCGAGGCATCTTGTTTGGGTGGTATTTCCAGTAATTCAAATGCAGCCAACAACTCACCGGCACTATCATTTCCGCGGAATATTTCGTGCCACTCTAATGAAATGGGGCATTGAGGACTCTGGTACACTTCTTCAACGTTCTTGACGTAAGGTCTGGCTAAAGCCCTTCCGATGAATTCAGACTTTCCTACTTTATCTTGGTCAAATATCTCTATTACAATAGTTGGGGGGTCTAATTTTATTTGTTCAATTGAACTGAAAAGCAGGATGTCATTAAAAACGAGCAATTCATCCCAGGTTGGGCTCAACGTTTCATCTATGACTTGAGTAGTTGCTATATTTTCTCCGATAATAATTTTAGCATAAGGATCGGATAAGCCAGAGGAGTCCGATCCAATGAGTGATCTCGCTTGATAAATATACGCCCTCATTTGGAAACGCTAGAATCGAAAAGAAATTCTTTGTTTACATAAGATGTAACAGTTAATTTAAGAAAGATCACTTTAATAAAACAATTATACACAACACTGCTTCCTAATTGTTTTATGTTGCTTACATGTTTTTCAGTGTAATAAATATGGTTCGGCGCATTGTATCTAAGTATCTCCGCATTTCTGAGCTCGGTTCCAATTTCGTAGCCTGTTGGTAGGCCCTCTGCAAAATGTTTTTTATCTTGTACTAGTCCTAGCCAAACATATAAGTTCAATTTAGCAGGAATACTCCATCCACTAGGCATAGCCGCCTTTTTCCCAGGCCACTGCAAACAATTAATTGAAATGAGATTTATTTCGCTACTTTATCTCGGCATTAGTGTTATATTGATAGTGATGTACTTACTCTTAAAAATACTGTTTGCATTTTGCCGCAGAATCTGCCAGTTTCATCAGGGTAATCCGAATAGATTATATCCCTTGCTGGGATACGGTGGTATGCCAAACGTTTGCCATTGCTTATCATCCATACAAACACGTCAGGCATAGCGTGCTGAGCCTACGAAATAAGTGAAAGTTTGTAAATCTTTCATTGTAATCCAATATACATATAATAATTTAAGTAGGTATGCTATTATCTTAAGACGTGATGATAACGTAGTAATTGGATGTCTGTTGTCTGTAGTTAAAATAGTGTAATTTATTCATACTTACATCTTCGCACATTTGTCTTAATTTATTCAGATACGAAAAGGCTGTGCGCAACCTATCCTTTATAGAATTTTTAGTTATCACAGCTTTTAGAGCCCTAGTGTTCGCTCCAATTTGCTCCTGTAATTAGATATAATGAAGATAAATATTTTATAAACATAATAAAACTGTGATTGGTAAACTTTTTGAACGGAATAAAGAAAACAATTGGAAAAAAAGTTTTACTCTGGAATCTCACAATTTTTTCCAGAGTTCATCATAAATTAAAGTCAGTACGTTAAAACTACAATTTCATTACTAGCCTTTATTATTTTAAAAATTGATGTGATAGATTTTTAAGTAGGTCTGTATGTACGATGAAATCTAAGAAAATTAAAATTTCCATAAAACTCATTACTAAGCAATATTCTTGGCTCTTTTATTGGCATACATAGCTAATTTATTTTCCTGGTACTTGAGGTACTACATGAGGAATTATCTTTTTATTTCCACAGAATTTTTATCGTCCCCTTAAAAATGCGTTTCAGTGAAACAAATAGATTACTGCAGATTGTTTCATACGTCAGCGCTCTTTTCAACATGTCGCCATTTTATGGCAGTTGTTATGTAGGTAGGTACCTTACATTTTAAGCGCTCGACGATGAACAGTGAATGGAATTCGTTTATTGGAGCTGAATAGGCGCTTTTTTAACGTGTTATAAAAAGTTATATGCGAACAAAACCTTATGAAGTAGGGTATAGAATAGAATGAAATAAACATTTAATCTTACAATTTCGTAGAGGCACATCTTTTGACGTTCGCGGTCTAACTTTGTGTTCCCCAATGGGGGAGTCTCACTCATATGGCGTACGTATCCTGCGCAGGATACACTAACTGACTCCAATGTGGATTTAAGACCAGCGATTGTAGTATTATCTGGACCACTGTCTCTATCGATAGCTGCTTGGGCATCAGTTAATCCTTCCTCCTTTAAAACAAACGATTTGATATAAGTGGTCATTGCTTAACAACTATGGCTGATTAGACCACAATGTGTATGCTTAACTACTTACATATACAAAAAGATTATGGCAACCTAAACGTTCCACTTTTATATCGTTTTACGAATTTAGGAAATAAAATTATTCGTCAGTCGACAGTCAGGTATGCTAAAGATATAAGTATTCCACTAAGTATAAATAATTGTGTACTTGTTAACTATCTTGAGGAAATCAATAAACAGTTAATTCTCTCTCGCATTTTCGAGACCATGTAGGTACCTCACGGATAAAAGAATAAGCTCTCTATTCCGTGATGTACCTACCAAACTTTCTAAATAAAATATGCAGTAATAGATAGTTAATTGATGATGTTCATTGAGATACTGGTCGAGAACTGACATGATATGAATATGGATACAAATACATACAAATTTGTCAATGATCTTGGCGATCATATTAGAGTTGTACAAGCGCCTGCGATGATCTGGCCAAATACTCCTGACATGCATGCAGGGCTTGTTGTCCCAATAAGGTAGATGGTAATACATTTTGTCGCTTGAAGCTGCTTTCATGAGGGGAGTTACGCTTTGCCAGTACCCGATGTCAGCGTTGAGTTCATCTACAAGTACCAATAAAATTGTTAAACTACTGTAAATGTGTGAAACTTTTTATTAAATAAAACGCTTTAATATTTAAACATTTACTCAGGTCTTCCGCGGCGAGATCTTTAGGACTCCTAACTGATTCGCGCGGTCCGTCTAACACATTCCCGGCATTTCCAATGGTCAATTCAAATTGAATTTGTTTATCTGTAAGACGTTTGTCTATCATATTCGCTTCAAAAATGCTCGCGAAAAGGAAAAACTCCTCATGCTTTTCGTACAAAATCTCATTCACTGGAATGATTGGTTCAACTTCAACGTCCGACGAGGCGCATTCTATATTGTCAATGATCTCCGTACGAATCGACACCATGATTCTGTGGAAATTATAAGAATTGGTATGTAAAGTAATAGTTCAGAAAGGACTGAATTTTAATTATAAAAGCATAGTGATTTATCAGTTCTTACCTTGCACGGTAAGAGACACCTTCGCCCATCCCCACGTTAAGGTTGGAATGCTGGTCTATAAGACTATAATCTCGAGTGGATCCATAGAAGTGTATGTAGGCGGGTCCAAAGGTGGGGAGATATCCTGTAAAATTGTAAAAAAATGTAAAAAAAAAATTTCAATTGTATCAGACATTTTACTTACTATCCGTGCTACGTCTCTAGCTACGTTATATCTATTTACTTCTTTTAAAAGCTTTAAACCATACCTTTTTCCCCATCGTGAGAAATCGTTTTCAGATCAATAAAGTGAGTGCCGATAACGTTAGGCTGCACCGGCGCGTTATCTCTGAGCTGAATCTTGATACGCTGGCACAACGGCGGAAACATCTCCGTAAATGTGATCTGCTCGTTCCACACCGGGTTGTAGCAATTCTTTTTTACTGTAGTGCAACCCTGGTGTAAGAAAATATGTATAACTAATAGTGTAGGATGAATTGATCCACAGTAGGTTTACGTTGTACGTAGTACCTACCTACAGATATAGATTAAATGACGTTTAAAGGCATAATTCCTACTGTATCTTCGGGATTGAGTTGAGGCTGGTCATGGTATTTAGCGATTGATTCTTGCATTTGATACACCTAGACTTTTCATATCAGATACGCTACTCATGAATAAAAAAGGAAATAAAGTTGGATACTCACAGTCATACCCGCGAAGCTTACTTGCACGTACGGATCAACCAGATCTTGGCTTTCGCCAGTGAAGGCCCTCTTCACGTTGGCCAGAAGAGAGTAGTTCATCTCCGGCAAGCCGTCAGCTTTGTATATCATGACGATAAACCTTGTGCGCTGACGTTCAATGGTCACGCCATCAGGCAGTAGCAAGTTTCTGCGGTAAAACGTAATGTTTTTAAGGCTGAATTATTTAGTATTCGATAAAAATGCTACGTTATCTGAAAATTTCGGAGTAACCATAAGTCAAACCCTGTTTAACGTATAAGTTGTATCGTAAAAGTGGGTTAAATGAATAAAACACAAGAAAAATATTACGACTCGAAAAGAAGAAAATTGTGTTCGTTCCCACGAGGCTTCAGCCCCTCACATTCATATACACGCAATAATACCAAACATAAATAATATTGCTGAAGTTCGCCCTTATGGACCCTAAAAACCATTGTCCCGTTTTATGTTTCCTTACTTTTTTTGTGATTTATATGTTTTTAGCCTTAAGAAATATTTGTTTAAAATAAAACATGAAAATATACAAAGTAAGTACTGCTCCTGAACGCCATTTGCCATCATCGTCTTAAATCCGGTTATCCTGAAATCTTCTCGCAGTTAGTTATGTCCATCACGATTGGTTAGCCAGTTATTGAAAAAAAAAACTCACGCTTCGATGTCATCTTCATCCCGATCACTTTTAGGCGGAATCTTGATTGGGTCGCCCTTTCCGCTTACGCTGATGTCCACTTTTAAGTAGCCCTTAGGTCCTGAAGCGATATCGTCGGGATCCGTCAGCAAGGCCCATTTGTGGTAGAACAAACGGTCTGAAAACAAATAATTTACATTGTAATCTTATAAGGGAGGGACCCATATCACATAATGATAATCACTTGTACCACTTTTTCAGTTTGGCAGGCGTATTAGATATCTACATCTACCCCGTAGTGTTTACCTTCTACCCTGGGCCATTGCTGGATTGCTGCATTGCTGCTCCGTCCAATCTGTCTCGGATATTCTCAAACCGCCCAAAGGGCTTCCGAACAGGTTTAGCGACTGTTATCTATCGATAATAGCCATGACCGATGGCACCCATCCGATGTCACCGATGTCACCCATCCGAGCACCAATTGTACCCGATGTTGCTTATATACACTACCAGCGGGTCTGTACACGTTTTCATCCCAAAGTGATTATAGACTTATAAATATTCTAAGACCTACCCCATTTTTCAATTACACCAATTTACATTAAGTTCTTGGCTTAAAAATAGCTCGTTTACGATAATTTTATGAAGGTGTGGGTTGTGCGTAGTCTGTGAGTGTAGCCGTAGATCTTTATATTCTTTTAAACTCTATTAGGGAATGATTTTTCATTTCTCCTTTTCCCATTAATTTTTTCTCTATGGTCCCCTAACTTATACGTTTAAGGAACTCCTGTACAAAGCTTCATGCTTCTAGGTTAACAGGTAAGGTAAGGTAAGTCTAAGATATGCCTACTTATTAAAACAAAAAAGTGAAGTACGTAAGTGTAATGTAAAGTGTTAAAAAAGTTTGTGAAAAATTCAATTATTACTACCAAATAAGCACCTAAAAGTACTAAGTACCTACATAAAAAGCAATCACAAATTAATGGTGAATGCTTCGAGGATTTGAAATATACTTTGTAAGTGAAAACTAGACTATTCTGGACAACGTTTATAACGAGTAGCTGTTTCAGCATGAGGTATAGATTATTAAGATACTATAAAGATATAAATGATATAATACCACTGTATACCTACTTCTTTAATATTTTATAAATTTACTACTATATAGCTACTCGTATATTGAAATTATAAATTGAGAGTGAAAAAAAAATATTCAAATATGGTGTGTTTCATCATAAACTTTTTCAGACAATTCCATTCAGCTTTCTTAAAATTCAAAATTCCATTTTATTTCGTATTTAGAAAACAGCAATGAGCAGAATCAATTAAATGCCGTCCAGAATAGTTCAGATTGTCTATTTGTCTTCTAAAGCTTGTCAAAATCAAAAAGCATCTACCGAAAACTTTTATACCCATCACAGAAACGATTCATGGCGTTTAGGCGTCCTGTCAACCTTCCAGCAAAGTTCTGAAATTGTTATAACAGATAAAGGAGTTAGAGTTGTGACACATGCAAAAGAATAGGGTGATTAGATAACAGAAAAACATAAAAGAGAGAAAGGAAAAGATACACACACATACACAAAACATGTTAAAGACACAGGCACTAAAGGCGCTACATTATTATAATGTAAAATGCAGCAATTTACAAGAGAAAACCTTTGTAGTACCAGGTTGTCAAATTTTAATCGTGTAATATACCGAATTTAAATAAAATAGCAAAATATTCTTAATGTCCTGATTATTATCTGATTCTAAGTATCTCGCCTACATAGAGTACATAGCCCGACGATAACCCAAAAGTAAAGATTGACCTGTATTAAACTGTAAGCTCAATATGTATAATGATTTCAGTATTATTAGAAGGTTCAGGAGAGTTGGTACATATCAGTAGATACCAGATCTGTACAATCAGTATTCAGTACATGCACTACGCCAGTGTTTATTGAACATAGAGCATTTATTTATAAAGTAATTGAGCCATTATTTACTGTTAACTTCGATTATTATAACGGATTCGCATGTCAATCCAACATGGACTGTGTTATTGGTTCTATCTGCCTCGTCAATGTCAAAAAGATAGCCGGATTTAACCGCACAACAACGGAAGCTTGAATTAATTATTATTGTTATACATGCCGCGTCTGAATTTTTGATTTTAAGGTTATAAGAGATGGTTTAAGTAGTTAGATTTGAAGCACAGACCACGTATGTAAAGAAATCCTGTCCAGCAAATGTGAAGAGGCCCTGTCGCTTTTAAATGAAGTCCTAAGTCGAAGTAGGGTAGGGCGTTCTCTCGATTCGTTGTAGGAAGGAGCAAGGACGACTGGAAACGGTTGAACGCAGGGTCGTTAAAAACTGGCCACACGTTTTCCGTTACGGAAAAGTACCTAACAGAGGGCCTGTTCTTTGTATTTTCAACTATTTTCTCTATGCAAAGAATCGATTCACCATCGGTGACTTGAAACGAATACGGATGTACTCGTAAAATAAGTACGTTTCACGTCACTATTGCTATCTTATTGTATTATAACACTGTAACGGGTTACATGGCGACAAGAAGTAAAACAAAGCTACGACGAGAGGTTCGTATTCACAGGGAATTTGGAATGAGGTTGCAGTGAACATACCGGGCTTTTGTCTTGGTTGTATGGGAAATTCGTGTTTGTGTGTGTAAATGTTGGTTTAACACCGCGGTCACACACTCGCCGAACGGCGAGGGAAATAGCGAGGGAAGTGGACATTGTTAATGCGTTCGTCGTCATATCGCTCGTTCTGACTGGCAATCCATTCTTAGTTAGTTATGTTAGTAAGGGAAGCGAGCCCAAACGCCGCGATGCCATATCAATGTGGATTTTGGAACTCGAGCGTCGTGGGGGACAAGATCACAGCAATAAACATAATTATGCTTTCAGACTTTCAGTCACTAAATAAATAAATAACGAACGAAACAATCCAACAAATCGCTTAGCTTATATGCTTATAAGCTAATAATTAGTAAATCGAAATTCTAATTGTGATTATTGACTCCGTTACTGTGTTACTGTACTGAAAGGTGATAGTATACGATGACCTACGAATATCGTTACTCATCCATTGGTCACACGACTGATTGATAAATGTGTTAAAAGGTGAACAATAGTGATGTTAAAACTACGAAGTCTAGCCATACGGCAGTGCAGGCTGTCGGCTGTTATTAATTTACAAGCATAAATAACAAATCGAATGTGTATCTTCACCTAGTGTGTAGGAAGTAGGTAATACTTATATAAAGCGCGCATTTTCCCATCGTACTGATACTGGCAATATGGATCGCAAGATCGCAAGCGGTAATCGGATTGGTAACTGCTAGTGACACATTGAATCTATACGTCCGTGCTTCGGAGGGCACGTTTAGCCGTCTCTACCAGCTGTTATCGATAGATAACTGTCGTTAAACCCTTTCAGAGAGCTTTTTGGCGGTTTCACAACATCCGATACAGGTTGGCTATCTACACCTGTCTATTGTGGTGCGGCGTGGTGGGGTATGCTCCAGGGCTTCCCCGGTTGAAGGGAGGGACCCGTGTCCAGCAGTGAGAAATAAGAAAAAAGTATGCAGGGAAATAAGTATAGCTTGTCATTAATTTACTTCAACTTATCCTTGAAAACGTTAAAAGATAAATTTATTGCACTTCCGTCATTATACAGAATAGGTACAGGTAGGTACTCCTACATATTTCAATTCAACAGAACTATGTACTATTAGATTAAGAATTACGTGAAAACGAAATACCTAATTACGAAATAAACGTAACTACCTACCAGAAAAAAACCAGCTAACACAAATAGAAGGAAACTTCAAACTGTGCTTTCAGTTGAATAATTTCTTCCATTTCTCGGTTCAGTTTTTGTTAAGTGCGCTTTAAATTTTATCCATTCCGGCAATTCATTACCCACGGTTCAGAACCCAGCTTCGAGTTACCAGTAAAACAAGAAACTTTTTATGTTTGCCAATTTAATTTTTAAGCATCCTTCGTTGACATCCTTGCAAATATTTATTAATTTTTGCACTGCGATTTCGGAAATTTTTATCCAATGTCGCTGATTGTGCGTTATTGTTTTGGTGAAGAACATAGTTTCTTGTTCAAAATAAAAAAGTAGGTACATACCTACTCGGAATTACTTATTCACATAAAAATAAATTTTCAGCGCCATTTCGTTGATGAAAACATCAAACAACTTAAGGAAATTTCATTTCATTCACAATTGAATAATTTTAATGTTATTGTTTCAAAAAGAGAATAAAATAAATATTGAATTATCTGAACAATTTTCATTTAATTGGAGAATTCCGAGTACTTTTTTATCACGAGCCCGAAGCACAATAACTGGGTTGTTTCAGGCGGGTTATGATGGCGGCTGTGTTATTTCTTTGGGCGGAGCAGTACTCTTAGATCCACGAAGTAGTCTGTACTCGTATTTCAGACCCGAAGAATGTAGTTTATTGTAATGTGCGGCTGACGTTAGGGCCTGCGGCGTCTTGGAAAGGTTCAAATCTTGCTTTGTCTGAATTGTAAACTACCATGTTATGTACAATGTATTATTGGCTTAGCTAATTCTCAGCCCAGCCCAGCTCGGTTGCAGATGATATAACTATTGATAAGACTCAAGACATTAATCGTATTGCTATTAAAATGATGCTGAAATAATACTTATTGCAATATTAATTTTTATATTGGCATCTGTAATTAATTTGTAATGTAGGTAAATACAGTACTGTAGTGATTTTGATAACATTCGAACGTGAAATATAATATATCCAATGTACACATAACATTCAATACATAATATATAGTTTAAAGCAATGCTTTTATAGATCTACATTCCATACACTTTTTACTATTTTAATGAGGTCGTGAGAAATACCTCCAGTACCTCCACATATTGGCAATTTAAAGGCAATTTACAGGCATCGAAATTCTCGCTTACGTGAGAATTTAACAGCATGGACTTTAGAAATAGGAATCTCGATTGAAATGTAGTTTTTCATCTGATGGGTATTTTCAATTTACTTTTTACTACTATTTCACTTTCATTCACTCTTTATTGCACACCTAACTAGTCTAAGCTAGTAAGAGTTAGTAACTACTGATAGTTAGTAACTAGCTTAGTTAGTTTGTTTGTTACTCATACATAGAACGTGTTTTAAAAGTGTTAAGTCTATTTCACTAAATGTGAAATAGAATGAACACTACTAATGCAAGGAGTGGATTGTCGTGTACCAAGTTTACATTAATGCGCTTTTCGTGATAACTTTGGACTGCACGTTTTATTATCTTATTATATACTGAGATAGAAAATACATGATCAGGTTTTGTTGTCAAGTACAAAAAGGGGAATACAAATATGAGAAATTTCTGGAGTGTATATATTATGTAAATGCGTGTTTTTTTAGGACAGTTACAGAAAAATGAAATGTATTGTTTTAGGCATTACAGTTCAGAAACCTTCAAAAGGTAAGTCAACTCAATGACAGTGCAAAAGGTTAATACTGATGATAGCGTCAATAAAAATCGTAACACAAATTATGTTGGATATTGAAACATAAGGAGTAGGTATAAATGTATGTAACGTGCATGTTGTGATTATCGGTCATCGTAAACGTCTGAAACCCATTCAGAGATCTCCTGTATCTGATTGGCTAATGAATGTGTCAGGTGTCTACATCATCATCAATTTAGGTGTCACGTAACCGCTGGGCTGAAGTTACTTACGTAAAGAGACTGGCATTAAGAATTCTAAATAGGGCCGGACCACTGGCCGTAATAATTAGGAGAAAATTGTTTCGGAAAGTAATTAATGGAAGATTTACCCTTTTACTGTCGAGTGTTAAGACTAAAATGTTTCTCTTCATCAAAATGTTGAAACAGTATTACGTGAAAAATTGTTGTCTCATTGGAAACTGTGCAAAGGTTAAATAACAACCACCTCCAGGCGTCCTACATTAAAATATAAATACCTAATATGACGCATATTCATTTCAATTTTAGGAAACACACTACTGAGTAAATGTGACAGATGTAATAGATCGTTCCTACTTCCATCAATCTTAGTTTTCCAGGCGTCTTTCATTTGGAGACAGACACTGAAGTATCGTATTTTCCAATAACAGACTTAAATTATACCCAGAATGACTGTAAGGTAGATAAGTTTATAGCCGTTATATTACCGCAGAAGCGTTGATAAATACTAATCTTTCAGGGTAGATAGGTACAAGTATATCTCCCAGCAAACGGGAGAGGGAAATATTAAGCATGCTCAAGATTGTGGACAGCGTAATATGTAGGTACTTTGCATGTAACATGGCCGAATATATTATCATTTGAGCACGGCGACTAAATATTGTCCGAGGACATTTTAGTAATTTATTAGACTTTAAATTGACTTAAGAAGAAAATTGGTAATGGTATCCATTTTCATTTGAATGCAGCTCAACGTGTAGCGTTTATATTTACCTATGTGATTGTATAATGTAAAAATGTCTTCATACTCTGAATATAAATATTATTACAGCTAGTGTAAATCGATCCATCCCTCACGTTCTATAAATGCTCTCTCGGCAATCCAGTTCTTTATCGCCTTAAGATGATAGCTTTTATTGCGGTGGATGAAAATCGTTATAAATTGAAATTAAATAGTACAATTTTTCGTCAGAATAAATACAATGGCGTCGATCGAAGATCATATTCATATGCATCATAAATATCTTTCTAAGAATATCAGTAATAAAATAGGAATTGGTAGGTATACATATAAATATTCAGTGTAGGTATATTGTGCGGATAAAGGTTGAACTGAAAACATATAAAATATCTACCCAAATTGACATACCTGGTTGATTCCATACGGTAGCGACGTCCAGCTTAAAGTTACCTAGTAACTTGTTCGAACGCAGAAGGTTTCGCGAATGCTGCACCTGAAATAAGACATAAGTTGCATGCGACGCCAACCACGTAAAAATAGGTACAGCTACTAGTACATACAATTTTTGCCTTTTTAACCCATTAAAATTTAAATGTTTAGATCTCATAGGCTCGCTTTGTATGTTCTACCAGTTTGTAGTCTATGGTGAGTGTTCTGAGGAAGTGACCAGTCTAACTATTCCTTAACTGCCCATCCGCCAAAGGTTAAAGTTCCAATTCCACCATCTGGAATCGTGTCGATCTCCATGGTTCGATTTAGACGTTCATTTCTGCGTCTAACTTATGGGACCGTCTTCCTGAGGCATTCCCGGCGGTCTACGTCATGGGGTTGTTCACAAAAGGCGCTAAAAGAGCACGCCTTTAAAGCTGGCAACGCATTGGTGACTCCTCTGGTGTTGCCCATGTTTATAGGCGACGGTTACCACCTACCATCAGGTGTCCCAGGTCTGCTTGTCCATTATATACTTTACCTACTGGTATTAAAATACTGACATTTAAGAGTGATAAATTTAGCCTGTTCATAATGCTCCTCAATGCAAATAAAATAAAAAAATATTAACAAAACAACAATTTAGATAGGCAAAATTCGGGTGTTTGTATTAGTTGAGAGAAAAGAAAAGGGAGGAATTTCCCGTCCTAAATATTTAGAACTCCAGTCATAAAAAGAACGCGCAGCAATTTTTAATTTAAATGAATTCAATTTGAATGTATGGAATTACACGAATAACGTTTTACGAGATAATTTTATGTTATTACGTATTCGCGAATGCTATAATATTCGCGACTTAGAAGAGTAAATTTCCACTATACTTATTTTTTATACGTTACTCAACATAACATGTCTAAATACTTAAAGGTGGATTTTTTGAAACGAAAATAGCGAACACTTATTACACTTTCAAGGTGTCTAAGTAATATTAAATTCACAAAAGGTAAAAGCTCAGTGAAAGGTTTTCGAGAAAATTGTTTTTTTCTCATTATTTTTTATATTACATCTCATAAATATCATACATAGTAATATGTATTTTATGTTTTATGTACGTAACAAATTTTATTAAGATTACCTAAATTAAATTCCTTTTACTTCAACAATAACGTTTACGTTAAACAACATTTACGTTAACAATAGTATATATTAATACGTGAAAGCATAGACTTATAACGCTATGCGAGAAAACGAAACTTTTGGTACGATGATATATAATTTTTTTGTATTGTTTTTAAGGAAAGACCGGGCAAACCTCGTAAAAGATGGCGAGATGACATTAATAAATTCCTGGCAAACTGGCAATCCGTCGCACAAAATCGCGAACAATGGAAGGGGAGTAGAGAAGTAGAGCCTTTGCCCGACAGTGGGACACCACAGGCTATTAAAAAAAAAGTAGGTAATTTAATATTTGGATGGTTTTCCAAAATGGTTGAAACACGTAGGTATTTGTTTATTTCTAACTAAAAAGCAACTTATTTATCGTAACCCAGTTGTACCTATAACAACTGTGACAGAACAATGTGTAAGAAGATGATGCAAATGAAATAT
>DWAV01000592.1:0-18162 GCA_018231305.1 Noctuana lactifera
GGCGGTTTGACAACATCCGACACGGGTTGGCCACTAACTCGTATCTCCACCAATCCGCATTGGAGCAGCGTGGTGGATTATGCTCCAGGCCTTCCCCGTTTGTGGGGAGAGACCCGTGCCCAGTAGTGGGACATAAAAAACGGTTGGCAATAACACTATTAGGTACTTGTTACTTTATTATTTCTTTCAGCTTTCAGTTTAAATTTATCTATACACTATTGTGACACAATTTTATTTGTCTATTTTAATTTAATTAAACTATTATTACTAGGGCTAACAGCTATATTATGTTAATAGATACTGTGCGAACGTCGCACTAGGTGCTTCGAAGTACCGTATAATATTTGAAATGTAGGATAAACACAATACTGTCAAAGTCAATGGGTAAAAGAAAACCACTAACCTTAACATACAAGTCGATCCGGTGACACACATGGCGGTCTCTCACTGCAGGGTATAGCATTTAGGCACGGCTGATGATCCTTTGATGATGGACCTTGGATGCTAGGGTATCACTAAGACAAAACCGGTAACACGACTAACCAGCGGAGGTTACGAACGGACAGGAAGCACAGAACGTGTGTCTTTCGCGGTGCGAGCGCAACAACTACGTCATCGGTCAGACTGACATTGAAGTGTCAACGTCAGTGGATTTATTTCCAACTACCCACTAAACATTTGAAAAGATTGAACAAATGAACAGGTACCCGCGATTTATTGGTTTATTTTTATCTGTATAAATTTAATAAATTAAATTATATGTGTTTTTTTAATTAAGAAACTTTTAACTATGCTCGTGTTGTTTATCAAATAATCTTTCGTGAAATATATTCCGCAAACTTTATAAAATACGTAACTCAATTCCCATCATCATTTGCCTTGTAAGGCAAACATGACAAAAATAAAATATATACCTGTCAAGTCTAGACAGTGGAGACGGAAAACTATACATCTTAAGAGAAATTTCATTTGCATGTAACCCGCATGATATATCAAGTTAGAAGTTACGACTCCATTAACTTTTTGTAGGCTGTACGACGAGAATTTCTTTCTTCTGCATAATCTCATAAAAGGAAACTTTCAGTTTTTAACATAATTAAAGTTATGTTTTGTTTCTTTTTGTGCTTTTAACATCCGTTTGACTGGACTTGGTCACTTCGATGACTAATATTCTTGCTGTCAACGATGAATGAAGCTAACAATGTGCCAATAAGGAAGTAAAAGTTGGATTAAATCAAGGCTGAGTACCCTAACTTAGTGTCGAATATACCTACAGATAAAACATAGCCGCAACAATAGTAGACGCGATGCAAACATTGAGCAAAGATGATGTTGTAAGTTAATAGAAATAGCTCGATCCTATCAATATAATGTTCATTTAAGTGTAACGTTCGGTAAAATGTAGATCGAAATCGGTCAGAAACTGTAACAGCGGCGTACCAGGAAGTAAAAGTCCTTGTAATTTAAGGATAGAATACAAAAGTCCCCACCGATTCGATTGCAAAACCAGTCGTGACAACGTTGGTTGGTCTCCACTGGTTCTATACACAGGGAATTTGCATTAACGCACCTGCTCACTGAGCACCAAAGGCTTATCTTATGAACATATCGTCTAAATACATTACCAGCTTCAATGACTTGTGAAATGGATCTAGATCAACTGTTTTGTCATTTGTTAGGTAATTGTTAGCGGTAGTTTACAATAACGTAGCACGATTCTAATTATAGGTACGTAAGTTGCAATTTGCTGTGATAATTGTTCTCACAATAAAAGATTGTTACATAAAAATAAGTAGCTCAAAGTAATTTATTATTATTTAATGAATTTGTTGTTGAGCTAACAGAGTTGTGGTATAAAGTGAACTGTTTGAATTTCATGCTCTGCTTCATGCACTTTTGTAAGCGACGTTAACTGCTGTTCCATATAATTAAAACTGATAAGGTCGATAACAAAGAAAACGAAATTAATCTGAATTCATCAATATTTCCAGATTACAATGTGTACAACGCAATATTTTGCTAAACTTTTCACATATCAAATTCCAGCACCAGACCCATTTTTACAATATACTATTGTGTTTAAAAAGAAAAATGTCTGGATTGGCATCCTTCAACACCAGTAGTTTTATTCCCCAGCAGTATGAACCCAGTTATATCTGACCTTTGATGAAACTCTCGGTTTCTTTAACATCTACTTCATTAAAAAAGACACGGTGTTAATTTTTTTTTCCATTTTTCCAGAAACGATTGCTTCAGCAGATGATCAGTCAACGTCAGCTTCATGGTGGCAAGCAGGCACAGCGACGCCTTTCCGTGAAAACTCAGGCAGCTCCAACGTATTCTCTTCGACCCACGGCCTAGTCCAGACCCACCCGACCGGCAAAGACCCCTTCGGATCCTTCGCAGGAATTGGCAGCACAGTCGGCCCATCAGCAAATCCATTCGCCCAAACAAGCGGCAGCGGTCCGCTTAGTGGAAGCTTCCGAAGCAACAACCCTCTGCCTCCATTAGCGAGGAACGCAAATGGCAGACCGTCTTTAAAGCATTTGGACTTCACCAGCAGCGCCACCGCTGAACTGAGAAGGAATCCAGCATTATCTGCCCCAGATGAGTGTGCGAGAGCTTGCAGAGAAAATGAACCACCAAGAATTTGTTACTACCATTTCACTCTGGAGTTCTACACAGTTTTGGGAGCGTGAGTATTAAGTACTTATTAATGGTGAAAAGTAAAAATCGAAAATTAATAAATACATTTTATAGTTTATAGCTAAAAATGTGCATCAATATTATATAAATATTGTATAACGGGATAACTAAGGGATAAAATGGAAATCATTTATAGCCTAATCTTACTTGACTTAACCACTGTTTTGATTTTCAATGAGCCAATTAAATGAGTTAAAGATAAAAAAAGAAGATACAAGATTATCAATGCATCTTTTCATATTATCTCTATTCTCCAGCATGCTCCTTTCTAAAGCCTCCTTCAATTTTAATATCAAACTATGCAGGTCAATATCAGTCACTGAAGCAAATAAATTATTTATCAAAAGAAAATTAGTACAATGTCGTCAATCTTAAGCATTAATAGTACCTAATCTAAAACCATTATAAAAAACAAAAAAGACCTAATGCTTAGAAGCTAACTGCCACATAATTCAATTGAAAATTTGGGGCCAAAAAATAATTCGTTCTATTTACGGGAACATTGCGCGAAAAAACACTCTCTGGTCGGTGCGCTGGCTCACTGGCCGACTTTTTCGCTTCGCACATTAATTTAACGGTTTGTTTCACACAGATAAGTTGTTTTTAACACCGTTTCTATACGCGAAATGATCCAAATTCCGTCACTGCTACGTGTAATTGATAGGTGACGACAGACCTTATGCAAACATTGGCGTTCGTTCGAGATCAGGAATTGTGGTTCAGCTAGGTAAAAGGCTAGGTAAAAGGTTTAACGTTAGTGACATTAACGAAGTAGAACATTTAATTAATAAAGATAATGGATCCTCACATATTGTTTTTTTAACGGTTTAATAAAAATGTCTTACAGAAACAATATTATCATATTTTCAGGGCCTGTCAAGTGTGCACACCAAATGCAACCAACGTCGTCTGGTCCCACTGCCAATGTGTACTCGCCGATGGAGTGGAAAGAGGTATCCTTACAGCCAACAGAATGTTGCCCGGACCCTCCATCCAAGTGTGTGAAAACGACAAAGTAGTTGTCGACGTAGAAAACCACATGGAGGGCATGGAAGTAACCATTCATTGGCACGGTATTTGGCAGCGCGGATCGCAATATTACGACGGTGTGCCATTCGTGACCCAGTGCCCCATTCAACAAGGAAATACTTTCAGGTAACATTTTTGAACGTTATTTATTATTCAGTATGATATAATTTGTGAACGTAATTATGTTTATACTTGCTCGTTTATTATACCTATCTCTCTTTTGATCAGTAAGAGTTATTACTGTTGCAGATATCAATGGCAAGGTAATGCCGGTACTCACTTCTGGCACGCTCACACCGGTCTTCAAAAACTTGACGGCTTGTATGGCAGTATTGTTGTTAGACAGCCACCATCAAAGGATCCTAACAGTCACCTCTACGACTATGATTTGACGACACACGTAATGCTTATCAGCGATTGGCTACATGAGGACGCTGCCGAGAGATTCCCCGGTCGTCTTGCGGTCAACACGGGTCAGGATCCCGAGTCCGTGCTGATTAACGGAAAAGGACAGTTCAGAGACCCCAATACTGGCTTCATGACCAACACTCCTCTGGAAGTATTCACTATCACTCCTGGTAGACGGTACAGGTTTAGGTTGATCAACGCTTTTGCATCGGTTTGCCCAGCCCAGGTTACTTTTGAAGGCCACAATCTAACAATTATCGCCACTGACGGAGAGCCCGTACAACCAGTTCAAGTCAACACAGTCATCTCATTTTCAGGTGAGAATTATAGTTGTACTCTGTCAAAGTCATACTTTATCAAGTATTGCATAACATTGATTAAAATACGTTAGAAGTTAAAAAAGAGTGTTATTCAACGACACAATTATGGTAATTGTACATAATGAAAAAAGACCACGCCTTTGTATGTTGTAACTTGTATCCAGTTAAGTGGTGCATCAACTCAAGCGCGGAGAATTGGATAATACTGTTGCACGTACTTCCTATTTCACAACACCAAATAATTATCAGTAAACCTTCACGCAAAGCAGTAATGATTATAATTTTTACTTTATATTTTAGGCGAACGATACGACTTTGTGATCAATGCAGACAATGTTCCCAACGCGTACTGGATCCAAGTACGAGGTCTCGGAGAGTGCGGCATCAAGCGAACTCAACAGCTGGCAATTCTGCGGTATGCGAGAGGACCCTACCAACCGAGTAGTCAACCGCCGTCCTACGACGTTGGAATCCCTCAGGGAGTCGTAAGTTCAATAGCAGCTATGTACATATTTATAATAATTTCCTACAGGTACCTCAAATACAATTTAATGTGTCGATTATTAACTGCGTCGCAAGTTTTTCAACACTTCACCATTTTGTAAATATGCAAAGGATATTGCCGGTGTCTTAGAATGCAAATGAATTTAATTGGTACTTCTGAATAGCTTCCGTTCTAGCAAGGATAGGTCTCATGTCACGAGCCAACAACTTGTCGCACTTATTAATTGGCGGATATTGCAAACTAAATTCTTGGAGCCGGTACGACAACCTCGATTAGACTTCGGCCACGCCGTTGATTTCTCAAATTGGTTCATCAGAATCCTAGTGAAAACATAACATATTTTTATACATAATTATAAAAAAATTTACATACTGCTATAAGTTAATAATATAATTGCCGATTCATTTGTAAATACCATTTCAACAAACTCAGTGAACAAAATTGATGACAAAAAATGTAGAAGACTTTGGACAGTAGCTAGAAATTATATATTACCTTATAAATAAAGCACCTATTCATTTAATCTTTTACTATTCTGTATAATATAATATAGTTTTTTTATTATAAGTAACCGCTTGATCAACTTTACTAAATAGTAAAAGGCGATTTTGTAATCACTTTGAAATAGTAAAAAATAACAGTAAGTACAGAAGTAAAGTTTATAAAGCGAAGGGAGACAATGTATGCAACAAGTAGGTAATTTAAACTACTTACCAAATAACTTGCATTTGGTCTATTAGATGAGAGTATACAGTACAGTAGTAATAATAGTAGATTAGAATACGCACGTATTATTAGTAATTGCACGATCCTTTCTCCTCACTAAACTATTCAGGTTATGAACCCCTTGGATGCAAGATGTAATGTACAGAGAAACGACGCCATTTGTGTTAGCCAACTGAAAAATGCCAAGCACATCGACCCCGCCATCTTGCAAGAGAGACCTGACGTCAAGATCTTCTTGCCCTTCCGTTTCTTCGTTTATAGGCCCGAGATGCTGTTCCAACCCAACACTTACAACAGATATCTGGGTAAGACATTCATTTGCCAGTCGATGCCTTTATGTTGATTTGAAAAAGAGCAAAATTAATACTTCATCAATTTCCGCAGTGGCACCACAAGGAGTACATGTGATAAGTTTGATAGATGAAATCTCCTACATGGCCCCACCGGCTCCCCTTCTCAGTCAGTACGACGATATCAATCCTGATCAATTCTGCAACGGAGACAACAGACCCGCTGACTGCGGACAAAACTGCATGTGCACACACAAAGTTGACATACCACTCAATGCTGTCGTAGAAATGGTGCTGGTAGATGAAGGTAACTGACGCAATACGTACTAAATAACATGTAACGGCTCAAGCCACATCCATTAAGGTTTAATATGAATGCAAATTTTTACTAATTGCAATGTTCACTTTCAGTTCAAATCGAAAACTTATCTCACCCGTTCCACTTGCACGGCTACGCGTACAACGTTATCGGTATCGGTAGATCTCCCGACCAGAACGTGAAGAAGATTAACTTGAAGCACGCCTTGGACCTTGACAGAAGAGGATTGCTCGAACGTCATCTGAAGCAAGGAGACCTTCCTCCAGCGAAGGACACTATTGCCGTCCCCAACAACGGATACGTCATTTTCCGTTTCAGAGCCACTAACCCTGGCTTTTGGCTTCTCCACTGTCACTTCTTATTCCATATCGTGATAGGAATGAACGTAGTACTTCAAGTCGGTACACAAGCTGACCTTCCTCCCGTGCCCCCCAACTTCCCCACGTGTGGGGATCACTTGCCTCCCATAAATTAGAGCCGTTCCTAAAATAATTACCACTTTACGTACGTGCAAAATTGGTAGCAGTTGATTTAATATGTTGACTAAGTGTAATTTTATGTTTGTTTTGTGTGATGTGTCCGGTAGATTCGAAGTGCTCGACTCTACCACCTGTGTTTATTTTGTATTCGAATGTTTAGTAGAGATTATGATAGTTTGTGATGATTTTATTTAATGGTGATACATGTTCTTTGAGCGGATTTCTGTATAAATGCCATATTTGGTGATATCCTCGGTTACGTTTTATGTGTCGCCTTAAATGTTTCACTGTTTAAGGCTTCTTTAAGTACAACAAAAAATATATTTGTCACCCAAATGTATTTTTGTTTTGTACTATGAATGCGTTTGTTCTGTAACTAACTACTTGCCATTATAGTTTTTCACCAAGGATATTTATTTCGTGTATATATTGAATCTTTTCGTGTCTTAATACGTATTTAGAATTGTAAGATATATGTTACCTGTTACTAACCCCTTCATTGCATGCAAACCGTCAGAATAAAGGAATTGTAAATAAACTGCAATATTTGTAAATACACGGCACAGAATGATTATGTTTGAGATAATCTGATCCCACGTCTCCAAATGAACAAGACTGTTTTAAACCGTTTACTTAATTTAGAAAATAGATCCAGATCTTTGTTACCATCCCCAGTTACCACTATACCTAAGGACCTAAGGTACATTAATGAATATTTATTTTTTACAAATCTTACCAGTTCATCGCATAAAATCATTGGCAGTTCCTAGTCCATCAATAAATACATAATTATATATTTTTTCAATTATAATAAATTTTATTATAAAACCCGCGTGAACATTATACGAGTTGCTCCGTGCACGCAAGAATTGTATTTATCATTTTATCGTAAGAAATTTGTAAATTTTTTATCGATTAATATAATATATTAAAATATTGTTTTATTTCATTTTCCCCTGTATTTTCACAACCACTGCACACTTGAAAAAATAAATAAAAAATCCAAGTACTTTACACAACACGATGAAATTATTACTGTGTACACATTCTATTTTGTAGTTAGTAGTGTGAATATTATAATAATTGTGTGCATGAGTAGTATATAAAAAGAGTACTTTACAGTAGCTTACTAGAACTGTAATTAAAGGGTTATAATTGTAGTTGGATTTTAGATCGGCAAGGCGCATGGAAGAGTACACGAAACTCACAGGTTGTATATTTAAATGTAATTTGCTTGTACATACATTCTATACAGCTGTATTTCGACTCAACTGACCGAATGTCTTGTTAATTTTTTCAATATTTCACACAGATCCTTAACCCACTGGATGCTATATGTGATACAAAGAGGGATGACGCAGTTTGTGTCAGCAATTTGAAGTCGGCGAAAGCGATAGACAAGTCCATTCTGCAAGAACGACCAGATGTTAAAATATTCCTCCCATTCAGATTTCACTTTTACAAACCGCAGGACCTCTTTAAGGAAAATACCTACAAGAATTTTCTAGGTGATTATTATTAATCTATAATATCTTGCAGTAACTTTGTGGATAGAAAAAAGAAAACATTTTTTTTTATTATCTTTCATTTTATGTCCTAATGTCTAAATTAGTATTATAAATATCTTTATTTGCTATTCCAGTGGCGCCAGGAGCGGACCATCTTATCAGCTTGGTAGACGAGATCTCCTACTCAGCAGCACCCGCACCACCTCTCTCACAGATGCACGAATTGAACCCCGACCTTTTCTGCAATGGAGACAACCGCCCAGCAAACTGCGCCGTCGACTGTCGCTGTACACACATGATTGATGTCCCTCTTAACTCAATCGTTGAGATCGTTCTTGTTGATGAAGGTATGTTAAATTATATTCTGTTACCTATTTAGGAGGGAGCTTAACTTCGTGACTTGCGTTATATTGCACCCTACTAAAATTAAGCAACGTCCAGTGACCCTAAACCTTTGGAGAAATTACTTTGAATACATCCAAAACGGGATTCTACTAGCATGGGTTAGATTGTACGAGTATATAACTAAATGGTTAGCTGTGGGCGTACTACTAATTTATTTTATTTATTTTTCAGTCAAAATGTATCTTAACTATCTTTTTTCTTTTTCAGTACAATCTCCAAATCTTTCGCATCCTTTCCATCTCCATGGAACGTCCTACAACGTCATTGGTATGGGCAGGTCACCAGACAAGAATATAAAGAAAATTAATCTCAAACACGCTTTAGATCTAGACAGAAAAGGCTTGTTGCATCGACAGTACAATTTTCCACCTTTGAAAGACACGATTGCTGTACCCAACAATGGATATGTTGTCTTAAGACTCAAAGCTGACAATCCAGGTAAAATTCCTCCTGACTTTCCTTCTATTCTAAACATAAAGATGATAATTATACTCTCGTAAAATAAAGTTAGTCATGAAGATAATTCTTGTTCCAAACCGAAAGTACTTTTGAATTAGATATGATGTATCATTTACTTCCCGTGGTCCTTTAGATCAAATCAGACTATCAAAGGTCACATTTCAGAATCTTAATTTTGCCTTTCTTTTTAGGATACTGGCTATTCCATTGTCACTTCATCTACCACATCGTGATCGGGATGAACTTAATACTTCATATAGGAACGCAACGAGATCTACCGCCCGTTCCTCCGAACTTCCCAAGATGTGGTCATCATTTACCAGCGATCACGCCGCCGACCCATCCTAGCGTACCTTACACTCACTACTAAATAAATCGATGTTAATGATTTAAAACTGCCTCTAACTCCAAAAGATAGCGCGGATGTTTAAATATTAGGTATATGCGTCTCGCGCTGATTTGGACTGGAGACAAGCCTGTCGTCACGAAGGTTCAAATATATACGTACTTTGATGAATATGAGTGATAATTCAAAGCTAACGCGTACTGCCATATTTTATCATGTTGTTGAAATATGAACAACGTGCGAACGAAATATTTTTAATGTAAATAAATATAAATTAATGGTGCTTCTGAACCAAAAGAATTAGCGAATGAACTTAAAGTTTGCGACTAGACGAAACCAAAGTTCTTATTAACCGTTAAACCTACCATATAAATCAATAGCGTTCCGGTAATTATACAAAATCCGAAGCTTAATACGGACTTTGCAAATGAACTGATATTAATAAATATACTCCATTCTTTGATTTAATTAATTAGGTATGACTTTCGACGTTATTCGACTTTTGTTATTTGTTCATTCTTTTTCATTTGTACATAAAATTTATTAAGTAAGGAATGATAGGTAATAAACTAGTAATTATTATAGACAAAAAAACATGTTTACCGTGTACAACCAAACGTAATATTTTCATTCTTAATAATCTTATTATCTACCACACAGATAACTAACAATAGTGATTGACTTTTATGCAAGTGCAAAACACAGTGTGGAGTTCTAGGGAAACCTTTTTGTCTATTCACGTAAAAGTACATAATTTTTACATTCATGTACTACAATGCATTTGAGTAATACGTGTATTGCGTAATAATTCTCTGTCTCTATATACCTCAAGTAACGCGAGTGCCTTGAGGCCGTAATTATGTTACGGTGCTTGATAAGAATTTCAATCACAGTCACATTAAATCCTAAATTTTTTAAGAGCACAACATTTTAGCCACTCTGTGGATCATTCCTATTCATCACGAAGATGGAGGGGCGAGCTTACCAGGAAGGCATTTTAACTTTGGCTTGGCGAGCAGATTTCAAACTAGATACTACATTATATTATATCGATACATGGATATGTATGTATGGAGAGCAGCTGATGGATCTATCATGTTCGTAGTTCCATAATGTTGTTGGCATACGTAACAACAGGCAATGTACACGAAAAAACTTTTCTTTCGTTTGCGATTGTACCAACATTATGTAAAAAAATTGTCTTAAATAAAATATTACGCCATATAATTTGAAGGCAGCCTAAGTTAACAGCCTTTCTGTGGTACAGCTAAGAAAAACTTGACACAGAGTACTATTTTAGCGCAAAATATGCTTCTGTGGTGGTGTTGCTACACGGGACGAATTAATAACTTTTATTCCCTATAACGCACGATATTTTGTTATTTGTTCTTTAAGTATTTTAAGCTTTATTTTTTCTCGTACTCTTATTTATGGACAATTTAATAATGATTTAGTAATATTATGTTTTATTTATTATATTTTATTTTTTATTTACATTTTATATTTTCAAGATTTTCGTGAATGTCCGTTGTATGTTGTTGTGATTTGATATTATAAAGTTCCAATTTAAATTAAGTACATAATTAGTTGTTTTTATTATCTATATCCATCACTTTTTTTATAATATGAATGAATTTATTTAATGTGTCTTTTGAAACATAAACTTATTCTAAAGGATTTTGAATCTGATTCGGATATGAATGGATTTTGTATAGAGTTTAGTTGATACATATTCGTTGTTTCCTATTTAACATAATTTTAAGTAAGTTCTACACCATAATACATCGAAAGACGAATACAGCGAATATAGTCATTATGGATTAAATATAACTCTCGTATAATACTGTGATTTTCATTAATATTCCCCCGTCCTGCCACTCACATACCTCAGACGGTAAACTTATCACTTGTGCTTACTACAATAGCCGACTCTAAAAAAAGGAGGTTGTCAATTTATTGCATGCATTTTTTCTTTTTTTTTTTTGACGACCCGTGTAGTCTAGTAGTTATAATGCAGGGCCACCATTCGAAGGACCCTGGGTTCGAATCCCAGAACGGGGCAGAACTAAAATATGATGAATTTGGATTTCCGTTCTCGGTCTGGGTGTTTGTGTATTTTGTCTAATGTATTTTATCCAATGCACCCACGATTCAGGGTATCCTAGTGTTAAGCTAGTAGGCACCAGTTGTTATTTTTTTCTTATTGCGTACTTAGGAGTTTAATCGTAAGTAAGAATTACGTTTACCCATGTTTACATGACCCACTTTAATATTATAATAACCCGTATCTTTTATAAGGTTTAGAGAATGCCATTACCACACCATGGATTCTCAATTTTAAACCACAATCAATAATAAAAATATTTTATTTTAATGGAAATGACCTTTAGACGATCTCAATGTATAACGAAACCAAAAATAGTTCCAATGTACCTTACCTACTGTGTATCTATATTTTTCCTGCAAGAAGTGTAAAACGCTAAATTGACATTAAAATAAATTGAATTAAGTAAAGTCCACTGACTGTATTTAAAGAGAACTTTATGAAAGAACTTAATTAAAGAAAAAAAGAAAGAATTACCGTATAAACGTCTTGTTTGCAACCTACAATTATTAGTTTTAGTATTTTTTATTAGAAACAGTTTCCATAAAGATTGATGGTTCTCATATTTGGAATCAACGACGTGTAGACTCTGCATATTTCTGAAAGAAACCAACAAACTTTATATTGGGCATTTCTCTACTATGAAATGCCTTTGGAAAGAAAAGAAATGCACAAGTTTGCTTGCATTAATTAATTAATTAATTAAATGATATACCTTTTCTAAGAGTAGCTACTCGTACCTACAAGGTTATACGCAGTAAATGCATACACAAAAGATAATTATAACAAAATATAAATGTTCTTTATTTTTTATTTATCAAATAATTTGTATTAGGTAGATACTATTGTTTACCAACCGTTTAGTTTTAGGTACCAACTGTTTCTCATCTCTGAAAACTAAATTATGCGCATTGATAATGCGCATACCAGGATTATGTATTATATAATAGCAAAGTCCTACGAAAACGATGACATAACAGTAACCACCATGAACTTCATCGTGAATACAGTGGCGGTTTTCGTAATATATTTAACAGTTGTTTCAGGTAAAATTTATTTCAAGGAATAGGTATTTTTTGTTTTGGTAATTTCTAAGGGATTCTTTTATTATTAATAACTTAAAATCCTATCGCGTTTTTCCGAAAGAAAATTCAATAGAAACCAATCCTTCCATCTATGCCATTTAAATGACATTACTGTAATAAATATATAAATACTAAAAACAATACTGTTAAAATGATTTCTTTACAATAAAGACAATTTTCCATCTAATTATTATTAACTATCTCCTAAAATATTGTGTTGAAGGTGGTATTATTGAAATACCAGAAGCTAAAATAGTGGGTGGTCATGAAGCAAAACCTAATAGCCACCCTTACTTGGTGTCTCTGCAGTTAAGGTTCTTGTGGGTGCGTATGCACATGTGTGGAGGCTCGATCCTGAATGAGAAATGGGTAAGTCATCAACGTTAAGAACACTTAACGCTGCCATAGACAGTGTCACACACTAATTAGACACACACCGTGCCAATCACACTAACACACAGACCAGGTCAAAAAAAATTATTTAAATTGGTGACTTGAACCCAGGAAGGACTTTGGACAAAATATTATATATTATGTATATATAACACATATACAATACAATACACACGTATACAATACACATACATATGAATAATATAATATAGGTACCTATATACATAAATACTATAGACACACATATTTTTCGATATTACAATAAACTTTTGTTTGTCTTATTGTTTTGTTGTTTCTTTAAGTCGCTATGTTTTGTATTACCTACTTGCCTTGCCTTCAACCCTGTTTATGTCCCACTGGTGGGCACGGGTCTCTCCTCACAACCGGAGAAGGCCTGGAGCATACTCCACCACGCTGCTCCAATGCGGATTGCTGGAGATTACCTACTTACTGTACAAATTAAATTTAAGTTTAGTGATTTATTTGTACCCTCTCATAACCTAAGTCAAATCAATCAAGTTACGTAAAATCTAGTGTAAAATGTTTCCGTTCACGTTCTAGAACTTGTTGTAGATTCTGACGGCAGCGCACTGTGTGCAAGAATCCTTCTTAGTCAGATGGTTACCGATGGACGCAGTCGCTGGTGCACATGACGTGGACAACTTCGGACGACAAACCCAAATTGTTACAGTTTCGAAAAAAGTTCCTCATCCACAATATAAAGGGTACCTACACTAAATATTAATGTACTTAAAAAAATTTAATAGACTTCCCGATTACAGGAATTGAATTATTACACAATTTAAACAATGACCTAAATTATCTTTATTTACAGTTTATTTATGGCGAATATAAACTTAATAATTTTGTCTTCTTTTCCTTAGCGGCATCGGTCCATATGATATTGCAGTGCTTCGAACGAGGACACCATTTATCTTCACTAAGGAAATCCAACCAATCAGCTTGCCTCATAACTTGAAAATCAACAGCAATACCCTTTCATTGCCCGGCTGGGGAGCTTTGAGAACTACTGCATTCATTCCGGATTTACCCAGCAGATTGCAGGAAGTAACAGTTAACTATATTTCTTATGAAGGTAAGAATGTCTTAAAATAATTTATTATTAGAGCTTATTTCAAATTTAATTTGCACTTTAAATTTGAAATAAGCTCTGCTGCTCATAAAAGTGTCGTGCATATTTTTTCTTACTTGATGCAAATTAATGTTATAAAAGATAGGTGTGGTGTTCAAAACAATAGATTGCCAGAAGGCACTAAATATGAGACACACACTCTTATACAAGTAATATATATCTCTTTAATATTACAGAATGTTACAAAGCTATTGAAGATATTAAAACTGACGATGAGATGAATCCGTTAGACAAAGAGGCCAACATTTGCACAGGCCCCCTAAGTGGTGGCGTAGCTGCTTGCAATGGTGATTCTGGTGGACCTTTAGTGCAGTTTCCTACGAAAAGTAATGGCTCAGACATTGAAAACGATCCTGTTAAAGAAGATTATGACTATAACTATAATGAAAACGATTATAATGAAGTAGATAATGATGGAAAGCCTAGACCAGTAATACTTGGCATAGTATCTTGGGGAATATCGCCTTGTGGTGAAAAAGGCGCTCCCACTGTTTATACTAAAGTGTCTCGCTACATAGATTTCATTAATAAACAAATTAAGAACAGATATTAAATAAAGTAACAGTAGTTTTATTTATGAAACAAATTTAATAAATAACAAGTTTATAGATATATTTACATTTATATCACGAGATCTTAAAAGTATATAATTTTAAATTAAGACTACTTTCACCCTTTTATGATTCTTACAATTTTATTGTTAAAAGCCTTTGTACTCAATCGACTCATTTACATTTCTCACATACACAATTCTTATGAAATTTCCATAACATTCACACAGCGCCAACCTTACGAGTATTAAGTAAAGAAATACAATATATTCTCTTTATGAGTATTAAATTCATTAAACACCTAAGTGAAATGTTATTTTTCTCACTAATTATTATTTTCAGTCAGTATTCCAGCCAAATCCATCCTTTACTTTGTTATACGAAGTCTCAATATATTTAACCGCCCTGCTCCAGAAACACATTAATTCAATATCTTAACTCTACATCATCAATATTTAAAAAATCACTATACCTAAGATCATTATTCTTCAAAACCATTAAGTCTTTTCTCCTAAACATATTCAAAATATCTTGATTTATCATAAATATCACAATCGTTCAATTCAAAAGCACATCCGGAGGTCGGTAATTTCCACATTTTGGCAGTGTATCGAGCACCAGCTTAGGTATAACTATAGGAACTTCTATTACAATTGCAACTGGTAATGAGGCGAATCCACATGATCTGCACTCCAGCATCCATGTTCCACCGCGATCAGGCTTTATTCGTATAATTGTGAATCCTTTGTTAGGAACGGTAAACGTATCTTTCAATGGAGGATTCACCTCATTCCTGGAATAAGAGAAATTTCATAAGCAATTTTCTTTCAACTTTGTGGGATTACTTCTATGAACGACTTTTAAAATATTGTCAATCACTGTGTTAATACTTGAAGTATTTAGAACATAATTTACTTGCCTTATAATTTTTTGATTTTTGTATAAGTTATAAAAATCTTCTCTTGATATAGGAAGATTCTCAGGATTTTGCCAAGTAGTGAGAATTTCCGCACTGTAACCATGTATGTGAAATGTATACGAGTCATTACTGCCAAAACCTGTAATATAAAATACGAGACTTAAAATATGATGAAATTGGTAAATTAAAAGCCACTAAAAAGTAGGTAATATAATCGATTTTAAAAAAAATTATAACGTTAAAGCTCTTGTCTTTATCTTTATATTATTCTCTATTTTTCAAATAAATAAAAAAGTGTATCTACTTCACAGCTACGAGTAAAAAACAGTTTCCAAAGATTTCTTCTTTTATTAATTACTTGTTTACCATTGCTTACTTTATGTAAGAATGAAATGTAAGACATAAATGATAAAATAAATGTAATGATGTAGTAAATGATAAAATTACCTTCATTTACTAAAGCCAGCTCGTACACTCCCATTTCTCCTACTTTCAATACTTGTACTTACCTACATCAAAGCCCGTTTACCATTGCTTACTTTATGTAAGAATTAAGTGTAAGACATAATGATAAAATTACCTTCATTTACTAAAGCCAGCTCATACACTCCCTTTTCTTCTACATTCAATATTTGTACACACTGCGTCTGCTTATTATTCTTCTCTTCACCTACATTGCATAGAGCGTCAGGGATCACGTGTTTAGATTTCAAAAGCATTGGCGTGCTTGGGTAGAGAAAATTCTTCTTATTTATCTGTACTACACTGTTACTGGCAGCTGAAAATATAGTTTTTGTCATGAAATAGAATTAAAGTGAATATGCAAAAGCAATTTAATTGAATTTATGAAATATATTATTGCTCTCGCGAGTTTAGGAACAACTGTCTTTCATCTTTGCTGTCTGGTTAGATAAAGTAAGATTTAATTAATATTTTTGTCTTGCATTATTGTCTTTACCGGTATTTTAATGCAGTTCACAACTTTTGGTTAGCTGCCGGTTTAATATTAAAGCTGTCAGATAGATTAATATTTCATTTCACACGCCGGTTTTTAAATTTTATTTTAAATGACATGCGGATATTCTATCTTGTAGTTAGCAAAACGAATAAAATAAATTTAAAAATATTTACATAATTCTGCCGGATAGAAAGGTTTATTTGGTATAACGTCACTTAGATACCGATAGTCGTTATCGCTGTCCTTAAACTGTACAGTATTCCGGTCTATTCCTAAATAGACAGATTTCACATCTTCCACTGGATTCGGAGAATCTTGTAGACGTTGCAATTTCTGTCCAAAGACTATAGAGTCTTTATCAGGTTTTTCGTCACTTTTAATTTTGTTCTGAAATAAAATAAAAAATAATTTCACTACAGTGATATAATATAAAGAACAGCTACGCACAGTGCACGGTGTCTGCGATGCGGTGTGTGTGTGTGTGTGTGTATTGTATTTTATAATATAACTAACTTTTTCCCGCGACTTCGTCCACGTGAATTTCATAATAAATGTCAATTTAAGTTTGCCCCCCCTCACCTTTCCACCCCCTTAGGGGTAGAATTTCTGAAAATCCTTTCTTAGTGCTCCCTTACATCATGAAAAGAACCCCTGTATTAAATTTCAAGTTTCTAGGTACAGTAGTTTCGTCTGTGCTTTGATATACTCGTAAAGTCAGGTTTGCCTTTGATATATATCAGTGGTTAGCATACGAGTATTATGACCAGCCTGTATTATTTTACCTTGTCCTACTAAAACTCACCGGTTCTAGTAGCATAGCAGTATAATTAAATCCAGAATATAGTAACATTGCCCTCGCTGATAATCCATCACACGAACCCTGGCCGCGGACTCTAATCCAGTAACCGCTGGGTTCTTGATCAGTACGTACGACCACATCCATACGTTCTCCTGTAAGTAATATTTGGTATCTCTTATGAGCAAATTGTATTTTGATGTCCTTTTGACATAGCTACCTATATGGGTTGTAGTGACTATCCTAATCCGTCATCGAGTATTAACAGTTAAATGTATGGGATTTTGAACAGCGATCCGTGGTCGTATCGGGAACTAAAAATCGTATTGTTAACGTTAATTGTAAACTCGATTACTTAACGTAGTTCTTTAATATTCGTAATAGGGCTACTGTATGTTCGTTTATGACTAAACGACAAAAATAGATGATTTGATGCGCTGCCTGTTCGTTTACGAGAACAAATAAATGCACTACAAAACGCATAACGATTGAATTAATCCTACTTACTAATGATAAATGTAATCTTATTAAATAAACCCGTAAATATTATTATAGAGTTAATTCCTGTAACGTGAATAAAAAACCTACTAATGCCATAAATAAATAACGCTTCACACTCACAACCCCACACTAGGATTCCGTGTCGTGGGTTCCATGGACACATACAAAAACAAATACACAAACACCCAGACCGAGAACAGAA